>PVJN01004100.1:0-5000 GCA_004026805.1 Lasiurus borealis | reverse complement strand
GTTTCTTCTTGGTGTCTTAACAATAACCAGTCTGAAATAATTCATATGCCAAAGACACACATTTTGGTGTGACAAGTTCTGTTCCCCTGCAGCTTCTAAGCTACAACACTGTACAGCATGCTACCACCCTGAATGTTGTAGGTAACAGTAGCACAATGGTTACGTATGCATAAGTGTATGTGTGTAATTCTGTAACTGCAGAACCAGCTCAAAATGGTCCTGTCCTATTTAAGAAGATACTGAGTTGCTTTTCAGACAATAGACCAAAATCAAGTCATGCAGCCAGAGCATGTGGAGAGAAAAGAACTTTGATCTCCAGCTGCACCCAGAACCAGTCTCTGCACACAGACACACACACACACACACACACACACACACACACACACACACACACGGAGGCGGGGGGGGAACCAAAGGACACGGGCGCACACACACATATACACACAAGGAAAAAGAGAGAGAGAGAGAGAGAGAGAGAGAGAGAGAGAGAGAGAGAGAGAGAAAGAGAGAGAGAGAGAAGAAACCAAAGGACCAGGACATAAGCAGAACTTGAACACTGGAATCCTTTCAGAAGTGAAGGGTCCATTGTCCAGGAAGACCTGGTGCTATTGCCCCATACAATAAATAGCCAAGATCCAAGGTCATTCAAGTAAAACTTGTCCCACCAGCCTTAGCCGTTTGGTTCAGTGTATAGAGCATCAGTCCATGGACTGAAGGGTTCTGGGTTCAATTCCAGTCAAGGGTATATATTTTGATTGTAGGCTCCCCGGACCTGGTTAGGGTGCATGCAGGAGGCCACCAATCTATGTGTCTCTCTCACATCAATGTTTCTCTCTGTCTCTTCCTCTCTTTTCCACTCTCTATAAATCAATGGAAAAAAATATCTTCAGGTGAGGATTAAAATTAAATTAAATTAAATTAAATTAAATTAAATTAAATTAAATTAAAAACTTGCTTCACCAGTGCTTCCATATGCCTGCTTCCCCTAGCACCTTAAAAACCCTTAACCTACTTGGGTGAGCAAGATGGATTTGAGGCACTATTAAATCTCCCATATTCTTGGTCTTCATCTCCTGGATCAATAAACTTTTTCTTACATCAAACTCTGATGTTTTCAGGGTTGGCCTTTTGAAGTATCAGGCCCACAAACTTGGGTTTGGTAAAAATGTATTGTGCTACAAAGTCACTAGGTGACATGTATTCTATCATATCAACATGATAAAGAAGAAAAATTACATGATTGAATCATATGTACAAAAATGCATTTGACAAAATTCCATGCCAATTCATAATAAATTAACATCCAATCAGCAAACTAGGAATAGAGAAAAACTTCCTCAAGTAATAAAGAATTTCTGCAAAAAATATATATCTACAGCTAACATCATACATAATGGTGAAAAACTAGATGCTTTCCACCTAAAATCAACAACCAGGAAAGGACATCTGTTCTCATTACTTCTACTGAACATCAAACTGGAAATCCCAGCTTATGCAAAGAAAAGGGGGCAAAGGGTATATGGATTGGAAGGAAAATTTTAAACTATATTTGCTCACAGATAATAGGAGTGCCCAAAGAACCAAAAAAACAATCCCTAAAACTAATAAGCATTATAACAAGACTAGAAGCCTGGTGCACAAAATTTGTACACAAGTAGACCTGGCCTGTGATCAATGCCATCTTCCCCTGCTGCCCACAGCTGACTCCACCCCCCACTGTCACCCACCCCCGGTTGATTGTTCTCCATCAGGTGATCATTGTCTGACTGCCAGGGAAAGGGGGACCAAGAAGTGGTCAGTGTGCCTCATAGTGACTGGTCCAGTGGTCATTCTGCTCTTAGGGTCAATTTGCATATTACCCTTTTATTATACAGTATAGGATAGAGACCTGGTGCAAAGAAAGGAGCCAGCTGGCCTGCCCTGAAGGGATCCCCAGATCGAGGTGGTGGGTCCCCGCTGGGGGGTGGCAGGAGTGAGGGGCCACAGGGTTTGCAGGCCAGCCATGCCCCTAATTTGGGTTGGGGTCTCCACTGGGGGTAGGGCCAGCCTTGGCTTGGGGCCACTAAGGGTTTGCAGGCCAGGTGTGAAGTTGGACTGGGCTTGGGTCTACTGAGGGTTTGCAAGCTGGCCTTGCTCCCAGGAAGGACATCAGAATGATGTATGGAAGACATCTGGTCTTTATACATTAGTATAAATTAGTATAGATTTTTATTAGTATAGATTGCAAGATAGAAATATATATATGAAAGCCAATTGCTTTCCTATATACTACCATGAACCACTGGAATTTGAAAGTAAAAGCACAATATAATTTGCATTAGCAGCCCCCAAAAGTAAGTACTTAGGAATAAATATACCAAAATATGTACAGGACCAATATTTAAAATAAAATTAAAAACCTACAAAACAAATAAAATAAATCAAAGAAGACCTAAATAAAAGGAGAGCTAAGATGTCCTTAAAAGGGACCAGGCCCAGGGCCGGTCTGCCTCAGGCTGGTCAGTAGTGTATGGGATTTTACTTCATACAGAAAAGATTTCACAACATGACTCCAGGTGATGTTGAGAGTACATTTATTAAATCTGGGAATAGTGAAACCAGGAAGAACCTAGGATAGAAGACACATCAGGAGAGAACCTAGGCGGTGCTCTGCTTTGGTTCTCTAGAAATCTGTATATATAAAAGCCTAATATACTAAGTGTCCAACTGTCCAACCAGTCGCTATGAGACACACTGACCACCAGGGGGCAGACACACAACACAGGAGCTGCTGAGCTTCAGTGATTTGGCAGCAATGGTTCTCAGGTGATGTACCCTGAAACCAGAGGGAGCCCGATTCCTCATGGGGCTACGCAATTTCACCTTCGGCCATGTGTTATGCTGTTGCTGGGGCACTGTTGGCCCTGAATCTGGTTTACTGCACAATTGCATTTGCATTCCACACCCTGTATGACAGCGACTTTGCAGAGTGCCCTGTCACACTCCAGGACCCCTTGGGGAACATCAGAGAGTCAGTTTCAGCCCGATCCCCACAGGCCAAGCCAAGGACCCCCACCTACCAGAGGAACCCCTGCTCACTCTGCAGATGCTGGGGAGGGATCTCAGGAGGTTGTCTCCAGGGTGTGTCCGGATGTCTCTTCCAGTCCCACCCTGCTGGCCACCTTCCAATTAATTTCCTTTCAATATGCATAAATCCATGCACCTGGTCACTAGTGTTATAAGAAAGGAGTGAGCCAAGGTGGGGCTGCTTTGACTCACTGAAAAGTCAGAGGAAAGGGGTCTTTGGAATAGGTTCAGGGGTTTAGCCTGGGATGAGCTGCTGCTGCTCATTGCTCCACTGGATGCAAGTCCTGTAGGGAACCTTAGAGTTTAGCAACCCCCCAAAAATAAGAACTTAGGAATAAAACGACAACCAATGGGTCCAGGCTGCCTGTCACTACTTGAGCCATGTAAACAGAGGCAGGGTTGAATCGTATATGAACATTTATTTCAATAATGCTGACAATATGAAAGAGCAGCAAATCATACATGAAAATCTGCTCTACCCCTCCTCCTCCTCCCCTCCCCCCCCTCCTGGCCCCCTATAAGCCTGCTGCTTATATTGGGTAGAAAGACAAAGATTACATGGGAAAGTAGGAATTACAGGCAGGGGAAAGTAGGCCAGGTATAATGGTTACAGGTTACAGGCAATGCAGGCTGGGGGTTGGGGGAGGGGGTTCGAAAAGGGCAAGCGTCTCTGGGATTGTTTCAGCAAGGAGGTTGTTAAACTGTGATGATAGGCAGTTCTCAGAAAAGGAGGATGGACTGCATTCCGATGTTAGCTCCCATGCCCTGGGGCATACAACTCTCACCCAGGTTAGAAGGTGCTTTCTCTAATCAGAGCAGAACAATCACGGTTACCAGAGCAGGATTCATATTTCTTATAATTATAGCTGGTCTCAACATTCTATTTCTGCCCTAACAGGAATAAGTATAACAAAATATGTACAAGATCTATATTTTTTTTAAAGAAAACTACAAAACTAATGAAAGAAATAAAAAAATCTATATAAATGGAGATGTTGTTTAGTTAATTCGTTAATTAATTAATAAAATAAAATATGCATCCCTGAGAGGGAAGAAAGTCAGGGACAGGCTCTAGAGAGCACCCAAACTGGGTCTTTGTCTTGAGGGTTCTTATCTGTTTTCTAAAGGCTGGAATTTTAGGGGAGGATCAATAGAATATTCACCAGCTTTATGCTGATGTGCCAGATGAGATTTATTTCCCTGACCTCATCCGTCCTTGAGTGTGGTGATCACAAATGTTACTAGTTGTATTTTTGTTACCTATATCGCTGAGTATTAATACGCTGGTGGGTATTAATCCCATGGACCCAAGAGGGTGCAAAGTTGCCACTACCTTCTTGCGTCCTTCCCGATAATAGTTAAAAGAATTGACAGTCTTAGTGTCCCAGTTCCCCAAGGAAATATAACTTCTACTTTCACAATGCAATTAAGCAAAATGCAATTAGTTGAAATACATTCTTTTTTTTTTTAACGTAAAAGTTGTTTAAACATTTCACTTTTCATAGTCCTATCAATCCTTGCATTTTCATCTTCTTTTACCAGTTCATGAACTCCCATATCAAGGATTTCTGGAAATTTCTTTCTATCGTCTGATTATTTTCTCACTGGAGTGAAAAGGCTTTGGGTTCCCTGCAAGAGGTTAAGCCAAGGCCTGCCCTGTTATCAATCTGTGCTTGCTTTAACCAGCCTGACTGCTGCTACCCCAAGGAGTTGCCAGGCAGGTATCTCATTGTAATTTCTTCTTTCCAGCCTTTTATTTATTTATTTTTATTTCTTTTTTATTTTGAGAGTATGTTTCTTAAAGCTGGGGTCAGTGAGACCAGGAAAGACTTAGGACAGAAGCAGCAACAGGAGTGAGTTGCTTTGGCTTGCTAAGTAGTCAGAGGAAAAGGAACCTTGAAGACAGGCTGGGGGGGGGGGGGGGGGAGGGGGGG
>PVJN01004099.1:0-92500 GCA_004026805.1 Lasiurus borealis | reverse complement strand
TGCACACCCGCACTCACTCACCCTGGGACAATTTAGACATGCCAGTTCAGTTCATCTCAAGTGCACGTGGTTGGGATGTGGGGAGACATTGGAGTCCCCAGAGAAAACTCATGCAGACATTATGAGAATGTGCAAACTCCACACAGACAGTGGGCCCAGCCCAAAATAGATATTTTTTCTCAGCAGTGCTATATATAATAAAATGATGTTGAAGGAAATAACATTATTCGAGGACCGCCCTATGTATAAAATCATCTCGTGTATCTTAAACTTACACAATGTCATATGCCAATTATGTCTCAACAAGATTGGAAGCAATTTAAAAGTTAATAAAGATTACTTTTAGTGTTTTACCTATAAAGTAAATTTGAAATAAACAATGTAAGGTGTTCATATAATTATGAGAAAAGTAAATCAATAGTCTATTGAGAAATGTTTATGGAAAATTGTAGATTCTCCACTTGGTTTTTATATTAATAATCAGAATATTAAATATCAGTTACTAGACAAAGATAATGTATTTTCAGGATTCTTTAAAAACTCTTTGACTCACAGTATCTTATTACATAATTAAAGGAAGAGTCTCAGAGATATTTAAATATTTCCCTAAGTTAACACAGTTAAGTGATTGAACTAGACCTATATCCTTTTAAAATTCTGTCTTTCTCTTTACAGGCTATAATGCTTGATAGGTAAAAGTTAGTTTCCAACAAGATATGTTTTGTTTGGAACTAATTACATTTTTTTAATCTATTGTTTTATAGAAATTAATAATTTCATGATTTAATAATACTTTTTATATTACATTTTAAAGAATAAATACTGTGATTTATCTTTAGAATATTTTGCTTCCCCTCCCCAATTCTCCTCCCCCACACCCAACACTATCTCTTTCTCCCCCACCCCACCCCCTCTCTCTCTAAGCTCTTTATGAAATATTTTTTGCTCCATCTACTTTTGTATTTCCCCAAAGGTTGCTTTTAAAACCTGAAAAAACGGGGATGTGTTTGCCACAGAACTTATCACTGAATTTGACAAATGCTGGTTATTCAATGTTATGATGACTTTCTTAGGGAACCCCCGTTAAGATGAACTTTCAAAAAGAGAAAATCTTCATTAGAAAATGCATCATTGTCAATGGACGCAAATATGGGAAATAGAAATATGAGCCTAGAATGGTTAGACGTGGGCAACATTTACTCTGATTTCTTTTGTGTGCTAAGTTTGTTAACTCTTTTAGAAGTTTTCTTGGAACTTCAGCCATCTTAGTACACATTACTCCATGCATTAATTCAATGTACATACTCTTACTACTCTACATGCAGCTTTCCTTAAAACCTCTACTACTATAATCTAAACATGCAATGCAATCAAATCCTACTATGCAGGTTTTTTTCAGCATTCTTTACAAAGATGAAAATGCATGGTCTTCTCAAAATGCACTGGGAATCAGAAAGAGTAGGACTAGAAAACTGCTTCGCAAAGAGTTGTGAGGGTTAGTCAGAGCCCTGGCTGTGACCTCTTTCTCGACTCATCATTCCCAGCCTGGGATCCCTTATAGAGCTGAGCTTGCTTCTCCTTCTGCCTCTATTTTTTGCCTGTCCCTGCTTCTTGACACTGCTCCTGTTCTCTCCTCAGGTTTGCTGTGTTTATTGAAAGTCCTACAGAGAGCCTTTCTGCATTTATTTGAGACGGGTCCAGATGTAAGAAGTTTTGAGTGTTGTCGTTCAGAGCACAATTAGACTATGTCATTCTACTCACCTTAAACTGTATCATTGTGTTTAATTTTTCTGTTCCTTGGTTTTATCAAGGTTGAAAGTAGGAAAATTTAAGTTATAATCTATTGTGGTAGTTGAGCATTTAAAATGAGAACATACATGTAAAACACTTAGACTAGTGTCTGAAAACTATATCAACACTTCATGTTAAAAACAAACTTGAGTTGCTCTCAGGCAGCTGTTTGATGACCCTCAATCTCCTCTCTTAGAAGACTTTCTGATTTGGGGGTCAGGCAGCTGTGACCCCTCAGATATTCAGACCATTCCCAAATCCTATTTATTATTGACCTTTTTTTCCCCCTTGAGGTCCAAACTTTTCATATACTGAACAGCCCTTATCTCCTAGGTTTTTCTTTTTCCAGGGAACCTAATTTGAAAGCAAAATTCCCAGGTTCAAGCTCTTAATGAGACAAGGATTTCCAATGCTCATAGTCATTATTCGATTGTGCACTTCGTTTTTCTTTTCCTTCCCAAAATGCAAATCCCAGAAAAGGTGGTTATCAGATATTCTTCCTTCTAAAATATGCACGACAGCTCATTGCCTATTGGAGAAAAACATTTCAGTTTATTTTAAAGATCCAGAGAGAAGCATGTGGTGGTATTATTTTTGTTTCTTGGGGTTTTAGGGGATCATGTTTGGAAGGAAAGCTAATTGCAGAGTTTACGAAACAGGCCTGGAATGTGTGCTTGATCAGCCCTAAGGACGGACGAGAACGTCCTCCTTTCCCTGTTTTGGAGGTGCCAGCTGGCTTGCCTGGGATGAGAGTCTGAACTGGACTTCCTGTGGTGTGGGCAGAGTGAGGAGGAGTGGGCGGTCCCTAGAGCTGGGCATGTTAACTGAAAGGGGAAATGGAGGCTTGAGCAATAGTTATCATCATTAAAAAAATAACATACTAAGCATTCTCTTCCAGTCAAAACCATGAGCTTAATAAAGACACTTGAATAGAAACTTCTTTTGCTTTCTAAGAGCTTTCAGTTTAGATCAGCGGTTCTCAACCTGTGGGTCGCGACCCTTTTGGGAGTCGAACGACCCTTTCACAGGGGTCACCTAAGACCATCGGAAAATGCAGATATTTACATCACGATGCATAACAGTAGCAAAATTTCATGGTTGGGGGTCACCACCACATGAGGAACTGTATGCAAGGGTCTCGGCCTTAGGAAGGTTGAGAACCACTGGTTTAGATAGTAAAGTTGAATGTGTAATAATTCAAGCTCAAAAATGGGTTCAGGACTCTGTTTTTGCAGTAAAGACTAGTGCTCTCTCTTTTTACACTGTTTGCATAAGGTTAGTGCATTATTTTACTGAGCAAATTTGGTTGTAAGGATGTGACTTGTAGCTTCAAAAATCTATTTTAGCATAAGGCATGAGATGGTGTTATATTTCTCTAATGGCTTGGGGAGTAGCATTTGGTTTTCATCAGTATTTTACCATAAAATGACTTCAGGGTAAGTGAAACTATAAAAGCCAAGGAGATGCCCGTGGGTTGAATGGTGTTATGGAAAGAGCTTGAATCTAGGAATCAGGAGATCTGAGATTTAAGTCACAGGCCTACCTGGCACTTGATGAATGTGGGGCTTTAGATGAATCATTTTCCTTACATCTCTATCTGGAAAATCAGATAAGAACATTCTAATAATTATGGAATTATTGTGAGAATTAAATAATATATGTAAAATACCTCAATAGCACAGCTTTATTGAGTAATTAAGAGCATTAGAAAGAAAATTTCTATCTTATGTTTCTCCAAGTGTGGCCTTCACTTCACCTGCATCAGAATCTCAGGGGATGCTGGTTAATGATGCAAATCCAGGGTCTCACCTCAGACTTACTAAAACATCATTTCTGAAGATAGCACTTGGGGAATCCACATTTGGAATCAGCTCCATGGGTAATTTTTTTATAGTCTATTTACTTATTTATTTATTTTGTATTTAGAATTAGGCAGCTGGACTTAGTTTAGATGATCCCAATTTTGTTGACAACATCCAAAGCATCATAGTCACAAGCCAGTCTAACATATGCCTTCTTCTCTCCATCAGGCCTGATCAAGGTTTTGACCTTGGCTACTTCAATGTCAAAGAGCATTTTCACAGCTTCTTTGATCTGGTGCTTGTTGGCCTTGACATCCACAGGGTACAGAAGTGTATGGTTGCCTTCTATCTCTTTCATGGCTGACTTGGTAGTCAAGGAGACTTGATGATAGCATAGTGGTAAATCTTGTTTCAAGTTGGGGTGGTTTTCCAAGGATATTTAGATGTTTTCTAAGCAATAGAGTCTTCTGCCATGGGTGACCTATGGTTCTTCTTTCTGCCATGGAAGGTGTGTGTGTGTGTGTGTGTGTGTGTGTGTGTGTGTGTGTGTGTGACTGTGGACACCTTTTAAAATTGCTTTCTTGGCCTTCAAAGCCTTTATCTTTGGCTTTGGGAGGGGCAGGGGATTCCATCTTCCCTTTCAGTGCCATCTTCTTTAAAAAAGTCCCTGGTAATTTTAAGTCAATTCATGAAATTTGGACTAGAAATTCTATGATTGGCATTCTTCACTACATGACTTCAGGTTAGTTCATTATTAAACCAACTTGTATTGTCCCTTGGTTGCTAAGTAGGAAGAACTGAGATATAGAATGGACAGTTGGGCAGGGCTAAGCAGGAGAGAGCATTGTATGGCTACAACTGACCCGTATGAGTCTTACAATAAAAAGTAAGAGGCCACCTCTCTGTGAGCCTGGAGCCTTATTTTGGGGTACTTGGCTTGGGAGCAATTGGAGCAGGCCCTGGTTTTCAGCCTTCACTCAGCATCAAAAGCAGGTGCCTTTGTGCTGGGAACATCCTACACAACTCAAGTTCAAGGCACCTGTCAGGGGCAGCCCACTAGTAGGAGTGGGGATGGGAACCAAGGGAACTGCTTAGAGCACAATTGGTCTGTAATTGTTTTTTATTATAGTCTATTATAATATTTTAATTATTTAATAATTTTATAGCCTATAAAACATTTTAATTACTTATATTTGGGTATTTCTTAACTTAATAAGGTTTAAGGGAAAGAGGTGAATAAAATAAAATAAAGTGCAATAAACAATTAAAATTGATTAAATACCCAGCAAACATCAAGGTTTATGCAGGTGCTAGACTGAGTTCACTTCTATATCTTTTTCACAGACTGCACATTTACCTCTACAGTTCACTTAATAAGAATAGGTACTTGTTTGAATAGCCTCAATTCATTCATTACAAGATCCTTAATCATCATACAACATGATATTTACTAAGGAAAAAAACTATCTTTTTAAAAAATAAATCTTTATTGTTCAAATTATTACATATGTTCCTCTTCCCTCCCCCCCACAGCTCCCTTCGACCTGATTCCCCACTCCACCCCATGCCCTTAACCCCCACCACTGTCTTCATCCATTGGTATACGATTTTTGTCCAGTCTCTCCTGGCACTCACCTCACATCCCCTTTCCCCTGAGAATTGTTAGTCCACCCCCTTTCTATGTCCCTGATTCTGTCATATTCCTCAGTTATTCTGTTCATTAGATTTTTTATTCATTTGATTTTTAGATTCACTTGTTGATAGGTATGTATTTGATGTCATTTTGTTGTTCACAATTTTTATCTTTACCTTTTTCTTCTTCTTCCTTTTCTTAAAGAATACCCTTCAGCATTTCATATAATCCTGGTTTGGTGGTGCTGAACTCCTTTAGCTTTCTCTTGTCTGTGAAGGTCTTTATCTGACCTTCAATTCTAAATGATAGCTTTGCTGGGTAGAGTAATCTTGGTTGTAGGTTCTGGCTGTTCATTACTTTGAATATTTCTTGCCACTCCCGTCTGGCCTGCATAGTTTCTGTTGAGAAATCATCTGACAGTTGTATGTGTATTCCCTTATAAGTAACTGTTTTTCTCCTGTTGCTTTCAAGATTTTTTTTTGTCTTTTGCCCTTTTAATGATGATGTGTTTTGGTGTAGTCCTCTTTGGATTCCTTTTGTTTGGGGTTTTGTGCACTTCCTGGACTTGTAAGTCTATTTCTTTCATCAGGTAGGGAACATTTTATGTCATTATTTCTTCTAATAGGTTTTCAATATTTTGTTCTCTCTCTTCTTCTGGCATCCCAGTAATTCAGATGTTGGTATGCTTGAAGTTGTCCCAGAGGCTCATTACACTATCTTCATATTTTTGGATTCTTTTTTCTTTTTGTTTTTCTGGTTGGGTGTTTTTATTTCCTCATATTTCAAGTCTTTGGTTTGATTCTTGGGGTCCTTTGATCTACTGTTGAATTTCTGTATATTCTTTATTTCAGACAGTATATATTTAATTTCTGACTGGTTCTTTTCCATTTTTTTTTTTTGGCATTCTCATTAAGATCTTTAAAGTTCTCTCTAAGTTCCTCAGAGGTTTTTAGCAGATTCTTGAGTAACCATACAAATGTGGTTTTGAACTCTATGTCCAGTAGTTTCCTTTCCTCCATTTCTTTCATTCATGACATGTTTCTTTGTCTCTGTATTCTGGCTGCTTCCCTGTATTGATGGAGTGGCTTTGTGTGGTAGGTAGCTCAGACTCCCCAATCACCTGAGGTGGATACTCTTGGTGCACCCCTTTGTAGGCTGAGTGCATAGTCTTATTGTAGTTAAGCCTTGATTGCTGTTGGTACACTGGGAGGAATTTACCTCCAGGCCAATTGACTGTGAGGATTAACTGTGTCTATTAATGGAAGAACTGCTGTGCTGGAGACAACTTTGTGGGGCAGGACTTGCTTCAGTGAGGCTTTGGTGCTCACTGTGTTTACCTCTTAAATGTGTCACTTATGTATGTGAGAAGTTGAAACCTTCTCACACTGACCACAAGGTACACTGGCTTCTGGATCTCCAATGGTGTGCAGGTCAGCTACTGTCTGAGGCCACCTAGCAGGAACTACAGTGAGGTCTACAGATTTCTCCCGATTTGATCAGAGCTGCAGTTTGTTAGGTTAAGCTGTGATAGGACAGGTCATTTATATGCAAAAGCCGCTGTGCACAGCTCAGGTGGGTTTGTAAATTGGGCAGGGAGGGGTCTCAGGGAGTCACTCGGGCATAGAAAACAGCAATGGCTGCCTGTCAGCCCTCTCTTTGTATCACCGTTTCCATTTCCCCACATCCCATGTCCCAGTGCAGTAAACAATGATTCCTGTGTGCACCTATGCAAGAGAGCCACCCTCACTTTCTGACCAGATGGCAAACAATCCAGCTTCTCCCCGTAGAGGTCTGGATCCCCAAAGTCTCGAAAGAAACTGGAGTTCAGAGTAATGGGGAGCTGTGTCTCCTTTCGGTTGAAAGAAACAGTGCACCCAGTTGCCAACCGCCAGCCCGATTTGTGCATCTCATATCTCTGCTTTTCTGCATTTGTGCACATTTCAATGCTCTTTTTCCTTTGAGTTGTAGAACTTCATCTCAGCCAGCTTTCCCGTGGTTCTGGGTGATAGATGTTTTGTCTTTTAGTTGTAGTTTTGGCTTGATTGTGAGAGACAGCTTGTACAGGTGTATACCTTATGCTGCCATCTTGGTTTCGAAACAAAACTATCTTAAAAGGGTTTAGAAATACTTTTAAAATACAACTTCAGAAAGCATTTTGTTTGATTTAATTGACTATCAGATTTCAATTAGGTTTTTTTTTGGAATATCCCAGTTAATCAAATTTTTATCTTCTTTCAACTAAATTTGATCTTTCTTCTAAATATCCATGTGTCCTTACTGTGCGCAGAGATGAGTACAATCAAGTTAAAGTGTCTCTCTAATCCCAAAGTTCTTGTTTTCCTTAACACCACCAGGTTTTCTTTCTGAATAATTCTGCTCTTCAAGCAAAAAATAGTTTAATAAATTTTGTTTTGTTCATTAGGATTATATTAAATTACATAGAAATTAGCTGATTTGAAAATTTATTTTAATTTTGCAATTATGGCTTATAAATGTAACTTTTTGCTAACCTAGTTACTATTTTTCAAATTTCTTTTTAATAATAGCTGACATACAGCGTTAAATTATTTTCTGGTGTACAACAGAATAATTCAACATATATACCTTGAAAAATGACCTCTACAATAAGTCTAGTATCTCCTGATACTGTACATGGTTATACTGATATTAATGATTCTGTTCCTTATGTTGCACATTATATCCCCGTGATTTATTTTATAACTGTTTGTAGTTCTTAAACCTTTTTTTTTTCTTTTTGCCCAACCTCCTACCCTCTATGTGTCTGACAACCATCAGTTTATTCTCTGTATCTAGGAGTTTGTTTCTTTATCATTTGTTGTGTTTTTTAGATTCCATATAAAAGTAAAATCACATAGTATTTGTCTTCTTTTTGGTCCAACTTATTTCACTTAACAAAGTACTCTCTAGCTCCATCCTTGTCATAATCACAAGATTTTATTTCTTTTGTTAGCTAACTAACATTCCATTGAATGTAACTTGTTTTTACACTTGCAAGATTAAGGAAAATTAAAGAGAAAATAACATAGATAATTTAGGTCAACAAAGACCTTAGGCAGGACAGTATGTATATTGTTTTTCCTATAAAAGTGGTGACTAGCACAGTGTTTGGCATGTAATATAGTCAATAACCATCTGTAAAATAAGTTTGTGGGGGAAAAAAAAAGAATTTGAAACATAGAGGTTCTTTATGAACACCTTAATAATTGGTTTTGTTGTAGTGGCCAATGGAGGTAGGGCAATGAGGTGATGGCGGTCTTGATTTCAATAGCTTATTTGAAATTTGATTCACTTGTCCACTTCACAGCTTTACTGCAGAAAACAGTCTTTGTATCAACTTCATGATTATTTCCTAGGTAAAAAATACAGTTATATTATTTCAAAAGTACTACTTTGCTGAAGGACTTCTTATAATTCAAAGGAGATTTTAAAAGTAGCCCAGAAAACTTATTATCCAAAATTGTGTCATGGTAAATGTACATGCATTTAAATTCCTGTAGCTCAGACCTATGCTGCTTACTGACTCTGCTATAAGGATGCTGTGCTCAGGGTCACAATCTTGTCTGAACAAGAACTCACAGGAGCAGTCGATCCCTCAAGAAGAAACTAGATCTCCTGATGAAAAAACTCCCTACAATGTTTGTTTCAAACGGTTCTGCTCCATCATAGCTGGAGGAATTTTTCAGACAAAACATTAAATTAGAAGTCAATTAAGAAAGCCAAAACAGTCTGACCACTGTACTCCTGTTTGAATGTGGGATTTAGAAGGACTGAGTGACTGCTAGTAGTGTGTGGTCCTCAGGTTCTGAATACTTCTACCCCGTGTGACAATTAAGTGACCCTGGAAAAATCCAGAGCCTGAACAGCTATCTTTTCTCTTAAGAAAGAGCTTCACAATATGAATATTGAGGAGTAAAAGAGAAAGTTTTAGATGAAATAATTTTAGTGGGTGGAATCGGTGGGCTCTCACTCATGTAAAGACTCTTAAGGTGGAATTGCTATAGATTTCATTCAGTGTGGTGTGTGTGTGTATGTACCACACCACTAAAAATGACATACCTTTTCTTTATTTTCTTTGACAATGTCAGGGGAAAAATAGGTTACAAAAATGCTATACATTTAAACCTATCAGTGAAAACTGGATAAAGCAACCACAGTTATCTTTATTTTAGGAAAATGGATTTCTGTGAAACAGTAGAAATCAGGTCAAAGTATAATGTATTATATACTTTAAAAATGTATTTGGAGAAAAAAAATGTTAGCCACGATAATTATACCTTATACTCTAAAAAATGAAATCCCTCACAACTTTCTACTGCCTATCCTTTTATATAGCAGATAACATTCCAAATGGCTATCTATAGCTTTTATTTTGAAATAAAGCTTTGGGATTATCTAATTGAGTGAAAGAGCATTCAAGTCCTTTTAAGAGCTAGGCACCTATAGACAAATGTAGATTTGATTTTTTAAAAAGTCTTTTTTAACTAAAAAATAATAGTAGCAATAAATGAGCTCTTCTAAAGTGATGTCAGCACAGGATCCTTGACCTAGACATAGGCTATAGGTTATAGGATGAGAGAAAAACACCTGCCTCCATCTTCTAGAGGTCAAATCCAGAGAATCACAGTAGCCTTGTGGATGTTCCAGATATATAGCTACTTGGCCCCCAGACTCAGAGCTTTATTGATTGAACTACACTTGAGTGTAAAATGTCACACATAAAGTAAGTTTGCTGTTGGAGATGCTCTAGAATTATTTTTTTTTCTGTTGTCAGTATTTTGCAGAAACAACATTCCATGTGGCCATATCAACAGATCTGTGTAGATGGCCTTGCAATGTTTAGAATTTCAGATTGGTGTTTTGTGATCTAGATTGCAGAAAAAAAGTTTGGCATTATTAGAAAAAGCAAGGGCCTTGAATTCCAGTGTAGAACATCTTGGTCTGACATAGAAAAAGTGTATCATATACAGCAGGTCTTCAAATAACATCACTTTGTTCAATGTCATTTCATTATAACATTGACAAGGATAAAATATTGAATCCTGGCCAGCGTCACTGACTGTGTGGTATCTGCCATTGTTCCATGTCTGTGTGGGTATTCTCTGGGGATTCTAGTTTCTCCCTGCATCCCAAAGATATGCACATGAGCTGAACTGGTGTGTCTAATTGTCCTAGTCTGCCCTTGACCCTGAACTACAATTAGGGGTTGGAAGAGAATTATCTTACTTGTTTTCATTAATCTTTCTTAAATGTCTGTATAGATCACATTTCTTTCCATGCTTAGTATTAGAAGGATTTGGTTCTTTATTTAGAAGTTTGTGATGAAAAAAATATGTCATAGGAACTTACCTTGTGTTTATAGCAATTAACCTATTCCAACATTGGTTCCCTTATATTCCCTCTCACTTAAATTCCTATTGTCTAAGAATATATTGACAATGTTAAGTGAGGACTTACTGTACATATATATAGTGGTTTTATATATAGGCATCAGCTATTTAGTATTTTCAAGCCTAGGAATTCTATACAAATGGCACTCTCTGAAATTGTGAAACCTGGTGGGCTGGTTTAGGATAGGAATTACAATTCTTTTGTGGGTTATGGACTCATGTTTGATGAAAGCTACAGATCTTTTCCCTAGAAAAATATTTTGATTCTTTCACTAGCCCTATGTGTGTGAGGATTGTGAATATAAAGACCTTAAGCTAAGACCTCATTTGATGGAATTGGTCTTTGATCACATGTTTGTCTGACTCCATGCTCGGCCTCTTTCCTCACACCATATTCCTTCTGCTTCCACAACTAAGCCGTTGCCTAGCTCATGCTGGCCTACTTTGTCATTCTCATCTCCTGCTTTTCTCCCGTGCATCCTGAGTGGAAGTCACACTGCATTATCACAGTAGTGTCATTCTGACCTGTGAACATGCTGTTCCCGCTGCTCCCTAAACATCCCTCATCACCTGCCTCACTACCTCAAGACTCAGCTTGAAGGTCACCTTTTTAAAGAAGACTTTCCAGCCCTCTTTCCTGCTATCTCCATCCTCTTAGATCCCCTTCCTTTACATTATCATTGTACTCTCTGTATTTCGGTGTCATAATTCCATTTATCAAGCTGCACTGTAATGGATGCCAACCTGTCTACTTTTTCTACTATTTCAAGGGCAGATATTGTGTGTGTGTGTGTGTGTAAGGTGGAGAGAGAGAGACAGACAGACACACACACACACACAGAGAGAGAGAGAGAGAGAGAAAGAGAGAGAGAGAGAGGGAGGGAGAGATTTGGCTGAAGTATTGCTAGTGATTCAAAAAAGTAATTTTTTCTTCCCGGCAACAGATATAGCCCTTTGTATCACAGTGTGAAGATATATTTTTCTTCTAAAGAAATCTAACGCATGCAATATTAATAGAGCCATATGCTAGCCCTCTCTCAGTACCATGGTTCCCACTGATAACACAGAAAAATATATTCTTGCTTCAAAGGAATAACATGACCGCATTTCTCTGATCATGAATTCATGTTTTACTAGGCAATTATTTCTTAGTAATACAGTTCTATTTTCTTAATGGCTTAAGAGGGGAACGTCTTACAAGTTAATTTTTTAACTACAAATTTCAAAGTAACTTAAAAACAGTACCAGAGTTTAAATATAATAAGAATTCCTGTTATCATATATATATTGATATTATTTTATTAAGTACATAATAAACAGAAACCAGCATTATAGAGATGAATAAAGACTGTTAAGCAAGTATTTCTTAATAGAAGAGAATGTAGTAGGAGGGCAGGAGTCGACGGAGTTCTTATTTTTTCCTTTATTGTACAAGACCTCATTTTATCACACACTGAAAATATTGCTACTTAAATGTCTGTTTCCCCACCCCCCAGGCCAAATTTACAGATGACTGCAAGTTCAGGGAGCGATTTCAAGAAAACAGCTATAACACCTATGCCTCAGCGATACACAGAACTGAAAACACGGGACGCGAGTGGTACGTGGCCCTGAACAAGAGAGGGAAAGCGAAACGCGGCTGCAGCCCCAGGGTGAAACCCCAGCACATCTCTACCCACTTCCTGCCAAGATTCAAGCAGTCCGAGCAGCCAGAACTCTCTTTCACAGTTACTGTTCCTGAGAAGAAGAAGCCACCTAATCCTGTCAAGCCAAAGGTCCCGACCCTTTCCGCACCCCGGAAAAGCCCCAACACAGTGAAATACAGACTCAAGTTTCGTTTTGGATAATGTTCGTCTTGGACTTGTGAGAAGCCACAGGCCCCCCTCAGGAGTTTCCACAGGTGTCTTTGCAGCGCTGGAGAACACTTTGGACACAGCTGCAGTTCCATGGCACTGCAGTGAAGTCAGGGCATTTGTTTCAGTGGGACTGAAACAAAAATGTTTGCTGGTAGGGACTGAACCGGAATTCTTTGTATGGATACAGGGAGCACTCTGCCTCAGTTCAGTTTTGCTTTATGCTGTTTTCAAGCAGTTAAACAGTGTGAACTATGTATTTTTCTGACTTCTACAGATCAACCCAAAAGAACATACATGACGTGTTTTGTTTTGTTTTTGTTTCCAAAGAATATTTTGATGCAGATAAAGTATTTTATTAACTTTTGTTTTTTTGTGTTTTTCTAAAAAGTACCTCTGCATTGAGCATATTTTCTTACTTTTATTATTTTAATTAATATGACACAAACAACCATTTTACTGAGTTATAAGTGTGTTTATAGGCCATATGTAACATGTGAATTTCTTTTTCATTTTCCTTGTTCATTGCACTTTTTATTTTTATTATATATTTTTTACCATACCTCAGATACTGTAAGTTTAGTTCTATACCTTAAATGTTTAAATTTTCTTCAGTACACCAAAGACTCAGCTTGAATTTGTTTCTGTGTGTGTATGTATGTATGTGTGTGTGTGTGTGTGTGTGTGTACTTGTGCGTATGTGCATACATAAATTCATGATATGTGGAATTATTACTCTTTTGTCGTGGGGCTATTATGTGTTAGAAATAAGGACATTTTGATGGGATTAATAGTTGGGGATAAGGAAGAGGATTAGAGGTACAAGTATACTAAGTTTGCAGTATTTATTGAGATCTAATTCTGCCCTGCCTATATTTCTCCTTTCATCTACTCCCTGCCCTCATTCTTGAGCAGCTGGAGGAAAACGTTTCATTCTGTCCATCAAGCATACACTATGAAACCGGAGTACTTAAAACACCTCTACTGTGACCCTCTGCCGTCCCCACTGTATAGATTCACGGAAAGCAACCCACTTACCGGAAACACAGAGAGAGCTGAAGCAGATGAATCGTGTGACAGTTACCCAGGTCCAGTCCCATTGTCAAAAACATTCTTATTACTCAGAAGAACACCTTTTGAGTTTCCTGTCCTAATGGAAATCATTCCAGTGAATAGATTTTCTCTTTTATAAGGAAAATTTCTGATGTATATTTTTTAAAAGACAGCTATATGATATGGGGAACTTAACTTGGGAATTTGATAAATTGAAAAATGGAATTTAATTGTTGAGCCAAATACTAAATGTTGGGCATAATCAGAAAATTTAGCTGAAAAGAGTTTACATTATTTATTTATTTTCTTAAGTAACCGTTTTTATGGAGTTCTGTGGTATACAAGTGCTTATCTCCTGAAATATTGCAATAAAAAGGTATAGCTAATGTTTAGAAGTATGTCTTTCATAGAAGGAGTAAGTTCATAGGAGGTTTGTGGTTTCTATTTAAGCATCCTTCTTTTCTTTTAAGAATACTGATAATCTCTCTAAAAAACAAAGTATACTTTATTTTTGGTGGAAACATCAAAATTGAACTTACTACAATTTAAGCAGCTTGCTTTGTTTTAATAAAAACAAACTATACCCACATGTGTATAATATAAATAATGATATACAAAATCCATCTATCAACTAAAACATCATCCATATATCTAGTATAGTGTTTTATTATAATGCCAATAATTTAATTTAATATTCTCTGAATTTAATGCATGATTTAAAATATATAAAACACATTACCAAACTTTATATTAAAATTCTCCTGGGTTAAATGAAACAATGGAAATTTGCAAACAAAGATACGTCCAACTCTTATCCAACTTCCATATCACTTTATATCACAGTATAAAGCTAAAAATAATACTCTAGTTTATTTCAATGTATTGTCAAGAATTGTGCACTATATATCGAGTTCTTAGTACACATAAAAAGTAACATTGTAGAGCAGGAGAACAGTAGACAAGATTATATTAATGATGATTAATAACCAAGTAAATTAATGCAAGGCATATATTGCATTAGGCTAATGTTGCTGATAGTTTATGTTAACTAAAAAATAATAGCTTATCTTGTACCCCTAGTTTGATTTGATTAGTAAATGAAGGTTCAAATAAGATAGCTACCACATATATATTATGCAAGTCAGGGCTCATTAATTTCAAAATTTAGTACCAAACTAAAAATTAAAAAAAAAAAACACCTTTAAATTATACTTATCTTTAATTTACTGGCCATACACAATTACATTTAATTAAAGCTCAGTGAAGCAAAAAGTACCTAAATTAATTAATTGAATGAACTTATCATGTACAGAAAACATGTAGAAATATAATTCCTTACTAACACCTAGGACTTTCTAAGGGGATCCTTATTTATGTGGTTTTTGATGAGTTTTTAAAGTAACTGGACTCATCTAACATCAAATAAAGTTGTTTAATTGTGATTATATTCAGCTAAAAATGTCAATGAATCTTATATTAAAATTTAGGAACCTAATTTGCCTAGAAGATAGATGAGAGGCATTTTCACACTGATGTTTCAATTTAATTATATTATGTTTAAGTTATGACATTCTTTATTTGGAACACCAGTAGAGGCAAGTAAGATTTTAAATAATATATATAACACTATGTTTTTTATTTCACAAAATGTACCATCACTTTCTTCTACTAATTTGAGAGTGTGGATATGTAAAAATTACCTTTGTTCTTTTAGCTGAGTTATAGAGGCCTACCGGTTCAAAACATGTGACAACAATAGAGGATCCTAACAAAAGTTATTTCCAAATTTAATAATTATATCATCTTAAGATGCCTTCATTTCAAGTGATTGAAAATAAAACCATAAATCTGATCGACAGATTTCTATGAAATTGATCTTGAAATAAAAACCTGAACAATTTTCTTACTTCAACATTTTTTAGTTTTCCAAAGGAGATAGTAACTAAGCTATCATTTCCCACATTTTCAATAACAAAATGAATATACTGCACTAAGCCAAAACTTGAATTCTGGCCCCGTTTTTTCATTTGCAGAAAGTAGCACAGTAAATTGGAAAAATAAAAGCAATATTACAGAAATGACTGTAATGGGAAGCAAACAAAAATAACTTGTCAAAGGAATTCTCCTTTAAGATTTACTTCATTGCTACATTTACATTTTAATAATGTAAAATCAATTTTATGCCAATTGATCTTTTAAAACTTTTTGAAAGAATCTTTTAGATAAAGGAAACATGCCCCATATTTTCTTTTTTAGAAGCCAGTCCAATTGTACTGACCAGTGTTTGAAATAAGATTACCAGATGATTAGGTGTTAAAGAAGTTACCTCCTACATCTTATTCTCTGGGAGAAAAGGGAGGAGAAACCAGCCTGAGCTGAGTCAGTGGGGCATTTTTACATCTAAGAATCATATATAACACTCAGACATACCATCAGACAATTAAGTTACAAGTCATTCATCAATATTTCAGAAATTTTTTTGCAATAAAAATGTTAAATTAGATATCAAGAGCCCTTAGTTTTTTTTTTATTGTGCCGTGTCCTGACTCTGCCATATAAATATCACAAATCACTTTTTAGGTCTAGTTGTGTCCCTCACCATATGATCTCCAATGTCAATTCTACTTTTGTCATCAATGACAGCATGAATCATGAGTCTCCCAATATTGAGGTATCTAAAAATGGACATTACTTGTATTCAGGTGAAACTGGATAACCACACACAAAAAAATTGTCAATGAAGCAATAAATATATATGTAAAGCCTTGTCTTAGGTTGGAAAAATTAGGTTAAGTGTGAGATTATATAAAAAGATTTTAAAATTGAGGCCCAATTCCAGGCTTAGCATTTTATGAGGGACTTAATATATTTGAATTAATCTGGAGGGGAACCGTCAGAGTAATATTATTATTGATAACAGTTCTAGAACCTTAGTTAAACATGAAATTTTTGACCATCTATGTTTTGACTGAGATCCCACTCTCTCCATTAGCCTCCTAGAAATTCATAAAGAAATATCAGTAATCTCATCTTGACACACTTCAAAAAAGGACAGCTATAACATAGCTTTCCATCACCATTCCCTTACCTTTCTAATAATTCAGTATTTTCTGAGTTCTTGCTCTGCACAAGGCACTCAGCTAGTGAAACATTCCTTTATTTGCTCAGTACTTGTTCACTCCATTCTTTGTGCATGTTAATATCAACATATGCTCAAATTTTGAAATTCCAGAGGAAATATAGCTGTCCTCATTGCACATTGCCCAAACCAGGCTCAACCTAATAAAAGGAACTTATGAAATGCTCTTCGCTGATAGTAATTTTTGAATTTGTGAAATAGGAGCATATCAATACCTCTGACTTAAAAACTTTGTAGAGGTATTGATATGCTCCTATTTCACAAAACTGGGTGTGTGATTATATCTATAGATCCCTAGGATGTGTTAGGTGCTCTAAAATGCTTATAGGATGGCTATTGGTGCTGAACAAAACTCATTTGAAGATGATGATTAAGATTAAGAGAATTTCATGTAATATATGAAATGGCTCCTACAACAAGAATAAGAACACCAGGTAACCTCTTCACTGTATTTGGACTTCTCAAATCCTGAGTCCAAACTGAAAATTTCAGGCACTCCTATTTTTGCAACCTGCATTTAAATATCAATAAATTAGTCATCTTATGAAACTTCAATTTCATTTTCAATCTTAAAAAATAGGTGACTATACAAATCCTGATGATTTTATTATTTGTAAGCCAAACGAGCAGTCCAGTGGGATGTTGGTAGATCTGAACGGGAAAGTGAAGACATTTCTTTTTGGTAATATTTTTCTAGATGTGTTTTTTCCTTTTCTTCAGATAAACTCTCTCAGGGAAGACTGCCTTTTTCTGTATCCTACAGAGAGATTAGTGAATGCATAATCACACAGTAATAGGTCCAGTTCCAAGGCGTTTCTCATTAAATTCTCTGTCATTCCCTCTGTGGGAAACTGGGAAACATATCAGATTTTCATTTAGGGAGGTGAATTTCTGCTGAGGAGGCAACACAATGGCTTTTACTCTCCGAAGCACAATTACAGCTGCTTTCCCAACAGTGCTTCCTTTTACCATGGGGCTCTCTCTGTAGTATGTATGTGTTCCATAACCTGACACAGCTTATATATTCACATTTTTTTTAAAGTTCACTAGTTGTCATACATGCTTCTCAACAAAGAGACCCTGAGAGTAAGCGAAATTGTTAATTGTACTGGAATATTAAATGTACCAGAAGAATATACAAAGACCTCCCTAACAGTCACCATGCAAATGGAGTACGGCACAGAATGGGTTTCAATTTTAAAAACAAAAAGCTGCATGAAAGTTGTAAGTTCTCAGTCTTTTTTTTTTTGCATAAGTGTGCATTACAAAGGAGTAAAATGTTTTCGATTTAAGTAATGAAAGAATAAGTCATCACAATGCCAACTACAAATCCCCCACGGAGGCCTGCAGTTTTTGCAAATTATGATTAGGGGGAAAGTCTTGCCCATTTATGTTGCTTCCTTAGTTGTATCACTGGGTAATAAAACTGGGTCAGCCTGAGAGAGAAAATTTGTTTTCACCTTAGAAATCATGTTGCTTAAGATCCTCAGCTTTTACCAATGATGAGCAAGAGAGCAGATGAGAAAAAAGATATATTCCAGCTTGCTGGCACAGAGCACAAACCACAAGATCTCTCTATGAGTCAAGGGAGTTCAATGTTTCAACACAGTGTAGCAAATTCCAAGGAGCCTACACAAACTGAAAGAATTATGATTTCTTGGTTGCTAATAATTTATGGCAGAAATCTCTAATACATTTCTAATAAAAACATTTAGTGTTTACTGATCCCTTACAGTATAGTGGTGCTGTGCTGGAAATGGACATAAACATGGCACCTGTTTGAGGAAAAACTTACATTCTTGCTCATAGTACCAGAGATGTGGCTCATATCTTTTGAATGTTATATCCAGTTCTCAGTTAAAATGACACCTAATCTTGCCAAAGGAATTTAATGTCAGGATAGTATTTGCAGCAATAGACCCAAAAGCTTAAATTAGGTTACATTATATACTATGGAAGTGCTTCACAAATTCCTTTGGTGCTCCATTTGGGAAGTTAGAGCATACTTACCATTGGTTGAGCAAAATTATTCTAGCCTCATTAGAAGATAATTAGGGGCCCAAGAGAACATAGGGAAAAAAGTGGATGTAGGTTATTCTAGGGAGACTTCAAATTCTGTTAACCAATACACACTTGATAGCTGGGGTTGGAAGATCAATGGCCATCTAATTTCAGAGTTATTCAGAAATGGACAAACTGAGGTGTGCTTCTCAGTTTGATTTATTTCTCAAGACAAATATATCTACAGGATAGAAAGAAGTGTGTGGATTGAAAAATCAAGATGTGAATTTAGCTCTTTATCTACCTGCTTGCAGAATGCTGTAATGTTAACAATTTAGCTCTTTAAAACAATAAAATAAAACACAACCTCCCACTGTTGGTCTTAAACAAAGGACGATATCAGACTCCTTAGAGAACAGCTGCTGCTTTTCGGAGCTGCTAGGATTAGTGCAAACACACCTCCCCCAGGAGATTTGAGGGGGTTGGCAAATGTTGCGTGTCTACCCTGGGTGTTACAGAGGCACGCTCACCATGGTTTCAGCCAGAGTTCCTGTAACATTGGCCTGCAGTCAATAAATATTACATGTTTTTCGCCCAAGGGTGTGCTCAGAGGACCACCCTGCAAGTGTCTGCCTCTGTAGTCACAGCTTCGTGCTGTGGGCGTAAAGGTGGGTATGGAGCCAGAGGCAGGATGTGCAGGCAGGATCCAATGCGGTTAACATTTGGGATCATTGGTCTGGCTGAATGGGAACTGGAGATTTCTTCATGTCAACACTCATTCTGGAAGGAGAGGCATGTCCACCAGGGGATTATCATCATGCATGACTCATTCAAGGGTTAACAAACATTCATAAGAGGTGAGGTGGTAGGTTAAGAGAGAAATAGAGGCCTCTCGTACTTCTCTCCAGGCTTTCATGGCTGAGGCGAAGGAAGGAAACGTCTAAATTTCCAAATGGCAGGGACCCAAGGGTAAAAGGGTCCATGTCTCATTAACTCTTTAAAACATGTCAAGACTCCTACATCAAAACAATAATATCAATGAACTGAATGATTCTGGGTTTGATCAATGTTGTATTTGCCTAATAAAGAGACTCAAAGACCAGATGAGGTAGAACCAGTTTTGTATCCAAAAGAGAATGAAAGGAAAAGTGCAAATGATGTCTCTCATTGATTTTGGAGCCTAAAATCAGCTTTGCTCCACGGCAATGAAGGTTGGGTCTTGCTGTTGTAAATTACAACTTAGATGGCTTGCTTATTTATTTCCTACCTGTGTATTTTTCATAGACATTGGTAGAATGACTACCCCATACTATGCCTAATACAGTACTAAATATTGAGCACACAGAGATAAATAAGACATGATTTCTTCCTTCAACAAGTTTATAGTCTAGATGGAAGGGTGAACAATTAAATAAATAAGCCCTACCCTGACCAGTGTGACTCAGTTGGTTGGGCATTGTCCTCTGTACCATGGGGTTGCTAATTGAATCCATCAGGGCACATGCCTGGATAGCATACTTGATCCCAGGTAGGGGACATGCAGGAGGCAGCCAATTGATGTTTTACTCTCACATCAGTGTTTCTCTCTCTCTCTCTCTCTCTCTCAAAATAAATTTTAAAAATCTTAAAAAGAAAAGGTATATGGTCAGTAAACACTAAGGAGTACCCTGGACCGCAAAGGAAAACACAGAAGGAAACCATAAAAGTATCTAGAAAGATCCCTTTCCATATTTTTGAGGAATATATTTCAACATTCTTATGGGCATAAATGATAGATCCTCTCTCCCAACTGATGAACGGAGTATGACATAACCTGCACGTGCAGCCTGGACATTCCTGAGCATCTAACCAGGCACCTTATATGGACTATACATTAAACCACCAATAAGCACCTGCCAAATACCCTAAGCTTTTGATTCCTAAGTACCTAAGTGCCTAATCATGTGCCTTATATGAAACCACCAATCAACGTTTGCCCAGTACCCTAAGCCCCATCCCTTCCCCTTCCTCCCCTCAAAAGGCATGTACCCCTCTGCATGTGTGCCTGTTTTCCCCTTGTGAGACAGCCTGACAGGGTCCTTCTCTAATAAAGCCTGTAGTCCTGGATTTTCAGCCCTCTGTCTCATTCTTTCATTTAGTGCTGAAACTCAGGAGAGGTGCATGGGAGCATGGAGGATCCTCGAACCTAGCCCTGAGCTTCTTACTTCTGCTCTGGCTCTGCTCGATGGTTCTGAGTTGATTGGCCTGCTCTGGACACCTCTCAAACCCTGCCATACCAGGGACACCTGGGGATCTCCTCGCTTTCTCACCAGTAGGCTTCAAGGACTTTCCCTCTCCTTTCTTCCCCCATCATTCCTTTGACGTGGAAGGGCCTCAGAGTTTTTCCTGTCTACTCGGCTACATGTTCTATGGTCTATGAAAGCCCAGGGGCCTGGCCGGGAAACCCTGCTCTACTCCACGGGAAAGGTCTTTGGGTGATGACCTTGGAACCCTTTCTCATCTCTTTTTTTCTCTCTCTACAGGTTTGCTGAGGGAAAAGGAGGATGTTCCTTGTTCCCTTTCCAACTTCCAGGTGGCCCTTCCCTCCAGTCATGGGGAACTCTCAGTCCAAACCCCCTCTACACACCCTTAGGGTGTCTCCTCGCCAATCTCTCAACCCTTGGTCTTTCTGGCTACATCAAACCAAAGAAGCTCTACCTGGCCACAATATAAATTAGACAATGCCTCTCGGTGGCCCGAAAACAGCACTTTCAATTCCAATATCCTCTGAGACCTAGATAATTTTGCCACCGGACAGGGAGGCCTCAGAGATCCCTATGAACAGGGGGTCCTCTCGCCCTCCTTCTCCCACCCCCACTCTTGCCCCTCACTTTACTCCTCATGTTCCACTCATCAGATCCTTCTTGCAAAGTCTTTTTTGCCCTCTCACACTAGTCCTCAGCCTTTTTCTCTGTCTTCTGACTCTTTCTACCCAGCCCATTATTCATCTCCACCTCTTCTGCTGCCGCCTTACAACCCTGCTGCAGAATCCACTCCCCTATGCTCTACCCTCTGAGAATTCTAACCGCCCACCTTCCCCTGTGCTCTCCACTGAGTCTCTGCCCCCGTGACTGCCAGCAATCGAATTCACAGGTGGCTGGCCAGTTCCCCTTGCGTGAGGTCGCAGGGGTGGAGGGCATCATCTGGCTAGCCATTCCCTTCTCACTTTCTAACCTTTCTCAAATCAAAAAACACCTCGGCTCTTTCTCTTTAGACCCTCTTAACCAGCAGCCACCTTCTCCCCAGTCCCTGAGAGCCCAAATCCTGAGAATGTGAGCTCCAAAGCAGCCTTTCACATCTAACACTCATTCTCAGGCCACCCAAAGACTGAGTGCCGCAACAGCTTCTTTTATTCCCACGTTCTTTCTACCCCTGAGGGAGGCAGCAGGAGCTGAGGGCATACTCTGAGTCCACATCCCATTCTCTATGTCCAGCCTCACAGATTGAGAGGCATCTCAGGTTTCTTTTTCCACTGATATGACCACCTTTACTCCCCCCATATATGCCGCAAATTTCAAAAAACAGATACAGGTCCACAAACCCCTCAAAAAGACCTCGTTAACCTGACCTTTAAGGTCTTTAATAATAGAGATGAGGAGACCCAAATAAAAATTAAAAGCGAGATTAGGCCAAGGCTGAGGCCCAGGAGGAGGCCTTCCAGCTCCTAGCCACTGCTTTCAAACCCCAACCTCGGGTAAATCAGGGGCTAAGCCTCCTCTGGGCCCATGCTTCAAATGCTGCAAAGATATAAGCATAACCAATGAACACAAGACACTGGGGGGTTAGGGTATGCCTGGGAGGGGGGGCAATAGGAAGATACGTATACATGTAACACATTAATAAAAATAAATAAATAAAATAAAAAATAAAAATAAATAAAATTTTAAAAATACTGCAAAGAGAGACACTGAGCCAAGTCCTGCTCAAACCTGAGACCTCTGCCTGGGCCCTGCACACGGTAAGGAAGGGAAGGCCACTGGAAATCAGACTGGGAGTCTCACTCCTCCAGGTCTGGCCTCAGCCAGTCCAGCATGGCCACCCTCTGGATCCGGTTTGGAGCTCCCAGATCTCCTGGGATTGGCCACTGAAGAAGCTGGCCAGGCCCTGACAGGGCCCCATAGACTTACATCACCAGGACAGAGCCTAAGGTAAAGACTGTGGTGGCAGGTAAGCCGATGACCTTTTAATCAACACTAGAGCCACTTATTCTGCCCTCTCCGAATTGTCTGGGACCCTTGTCTACTCCTCAGTCTCTATTATGGGGGTTGATGGATTAGTATCACAGCCATTAGCCACCTCACCTCTAAACTGCATCTTACTATATTTCCTCGTTCACTGTTTTCTCATTCTACCTCGTGCCTGGCCAGGACTACCATGCAACCCAGTTGTCCCAAACCACAGTCACCTACCTCAGTTTCACTCTCTCAACCCACAAGGCAGAGCCATTCCTGGGACTGTAAACGGTTTATCTCCTTATCTCATCTAAGACTGTCCCCTCCTCTGAACAAGAGATTTTCTCCTTTCTCAGGCTCACTGGGTACTCTTGCCTCCGGGTTCACAACTTCAGTCTTCTTGCAAAGCTCCTCTAAGACATGACATGGCAAAGGGGACCCTCCCCACTACTGAGCCTTTAGATCCTAAGGTCAACATTCCCACCCCTTTAATGCTTTGAAAACTGCTCTGACCTCAGCACCTTCTCACCCCTCCCCTCCCCCACTCCAACCTTCCCAAAGATCTTTATGTCTAGGCAAAATGGGGCAGTTTTAAAATTCAAGCAGCTAGAGGCCTGGAAACAGGTTGCAAGGCCTGCTCCCTCCTCCCCTGGCCTTTTATATTTACTGGAAGGTCTGAGGCATGTTTATACATTTTTGAAGGACATAGAAAGAAGGTTTGAAGGCTAATTTGAAAGTGTGAAATTTGTGAAGGTTGTGTATGGGATGAGAAGGACAAGAGAAGTGTTGAAAGAAAGAAAGAAGTTCTAAAGCTAACTGTTGACAAGAATTGTAAAAGGGCCATTTTCCTCTGAGCAAGAAAGTGAGGCTTCAGTCTCCAAGCCTGGCAGGACAAGGTTGCTGGATACTTCTTAAGCTAAACCAGAATATTCACAATGTATAACCTCTTATCCAACCATCCAGGTCCCTGGGTTCCACTACTCTTTTCCTTCCCCTTCCCTTCCACTGCAATACAATCTCAACAACTCATCTATCACCCCTCAATGGAAGTGCCATGATGACCACCCTCTCAGCTTGGAGTGTGGAACCAGGAAAGGGAATCTCATACCCTTTAGTCCACCTCTTACATACACCTTTCAGCTTGTCTCCATTATCAGGGATTTTTCTTCCTCTGTGGGGAAAACACATACATCTGTCTTCCCATCAACGGGACAGGAACCTTTACTCTCATCCATCTCTCACCCATTGTAGATGTAGCCCCCAATAATCAGTCTTTACCTGTCCCCATAAACCATCATATCTGACAGAAAAGAGGAGTCCAGATAATCCCTCTCCTCCTAACCCTTGGCATCACAGCAGGGGTTGGAACTGCCATAGGGAGCTTAACCACTGCTCTGCTTATTTTGAAACCCTGTCTCAGCACCTACATGAAACATGTGAATGCCCAGCAAGGGGCAAAACTGGGAAAGTAAGAACCTCACACTCAGGGTAACCTACTATCCCTTTTAATATCACTAGTGAGGCAACTGAGACCCCTACTCTCTCCCTCCCTAAAAATAACATCTACGTCGCAGTTGTATTTCAGCTCCAGGCCCAGAAAAGCAGCAAAACCAGACAAGTGATGCTGTGGCAGCCTCAGAACCAGCTTTTACCTCCCAAGTGACTCAACAGGATCATTCTTGAGACTTCACCAACCAGCCTCTTGGGGAAATCGTGCTGCTGCACCCCTCGTTCAGCATGGAAAACACTATCTGTTTTCAACTCACTTACCCCATGGCTCCTCCCACTATTAGGCCCACTGGTATTTATTCTTTTAATTTTGCTTGTTGGCCCCTCTCTTATGTGTTGTTTCACTAGATTTTGCAGAACAGAATGCAGGCGTTCGCCAACCAGAAGGTGGGAGAGATCTATCTGGCCTTGAATTTAGAACCTAGAGAGATGGAGCATATCCAAAGCTCACCTCTTGTTCCCTGGAATCTTTGAGACCCTGGTTAGACATTCCGACAATGTCCCCTCTCAGCAGGAAGTAGCTATGGAAGACAGACCTTCACTCCCTGATCTTGCCTGGACTCTCATTTTTTTTTTTTAATATCACCAAAAGCCTGGAATGATAGATTCTCCCTTCCCCCAACTAATGGATGGAGTATGACATAACCTGCACCTCCCTGAACATTCCTGAGTACCTAACCAGGGACCTTATATGGACTATACATTAAACCACCAATCAGCACCTGCCAAATACCCTAAGCTTTTGATTCCTAAGTACCTAGAGTGCCTAATCATGTGCATTATATGAAACCACCAATCAGAGCGTGCCGAGTACCTTAAGCCCTATCCCTTCCCATTCCTCCCCTCAAAAGGTGTGTTCACCTCTGCACGTGTGCCTGTTCTCCCCTTGTGAGGCAGCCTGGCAGGGTCCTTCTCCTCTAATAAAGCCTGAAGTCCTGGTTTTTACGGCCCTCTGTCTCATTCTTTCAATAAAAACATTTACATCCATAAACAATGCCAAAGTCATAAATTTCAGTGGCTCTTTAACCCTGAACTATTATTTTCCCAAAGTGTAATCTCTAGGCATTAATTCTTCTCTCACCATACAAGAAATTAGCTGTTATATTTATTACGCCAATATACAAGCACTGTATTTTTCTAAAATTATATAGGAAAGTTAACCAAATAATAAGTTTGCCAAAATATTAAAAGTCTCTTAAAACTAGAAGTTGATCACTACCCCCCTTCTTGAAATTAGTATTCAAAGTTCCACATAGTCCCGATCTTTCTGCCAGCACAGTGGCAGCTCTTTCCCCATCTCTTTGCTGAGCTTCTCTTCTATCTAACCTCTAAATGGTGCAGGACTCCAGGGCTTAGTTTTTGGCTCTTTTCTATTCTGTCTAAACTTACTCCTTCTGTGATCTCACCTCTGCTTACATATCATTTGCATGCTGATGACTCCCAAATTTAAATCTCCAGCCCAACCTCTCTCTCAGAGCTGCAGGTTCACACAATCAGCTGCCTACTCAACGAAGTTACTTGGATCTCTAACAGGAATCTCAAACCGAGCATGTCCAAAACTCACTTCTTGTTCCCAGACCGGTTAAGCTTCCTGACTTCCATAGTTTAATAAACAATGTGATGATTTATTCAATGGTGTGAGCCAAAAAAACTAGGAATCCTTCTGGTGCCTTCTCTTTCTCTCATAACTTTCATTCAATATTCCAGTAACTCCTTACCTTCAAAATGAAACCTGTGTCCTATTGCTTCTATCTGTCTTTACTCCATACCTTAGTCCAAGCTACTCTCATATGTAGTTTGATCTATTGCTTTTTCTTCAGATAATTTTTCACATTCCTTAATTATCTTGTATACTTCAGTTTCACTGACTGGTTTTCCTAGGTCCTAGGGGAATGTAAATACTCTGTCTCTCCCCCCGCCACATTCCCCAGTAGTATGTAAGTACCTGCAGCATGCAATATTTACTGATTAAACGAATGTATATAGTGAGTTCTGCTACTACTTTTGTTTTGAAAACACTATGTTGAAAAACAAAATTCAACTGAGTAAATTAGAAAATATAATTGGCTTTATTCAGCAATTCATAATTTGGGCAGCATCCCAACAAGCAACTAGAAGGGCACACCAAGGGGTTGGGCAAAATGAAAGATTTTTATGGGAAGGAAGGTGAGGAAAAGTGGTTATTAGCAACAACAACAACAACAATAATAATAATACAGGAATATTTTAGGGCCCAGACATTTTTTTGGGGGGGGATAGTGGGAGAAAGAATGGGTTTTATTATGCAGATTGCCTCTTTTTTTCTATAGGGGACAGAGAGGGCCTACGTGTCAGATTAATTTACTGATGCTTGACCAGAAAATTCCAGACTGGTTAATTAAAATTAGATTTCTGGGAGAGGTTGAAACTGCAATTAGGTGAGATTTAAATCTAGGTTTGGTATCATGGGCTTTTAGCATAAGCACTGAGATTTTGGACCTGTGGTTTCTTTTATTTGACAACTAATTTGTTCCAACCTAATTGATATATAAGAGAATAATTTGAGTATAAAGTGAATTTTGGATTTATTTTGTGCAATTTCATCTGTGAGAAACCCTAGATATTTCAGCTCAACCAAGTTGTATAGAAATACACAATATATACTATACACAACCTTTTTGGGAATCAATAATTCCAGTGTGTGTGAGTGTGTGTGTGTGTTGTGTGTGTGTGTGTTTGTGTGTGTGTGTTGTGTGTGTGTGTGTTTGTGTGTGGTGTGTGTGTGTGTGTGTGTGTGTGTGTGTGTATAAGGGGTTTCCACACCAACAAGCAATTCTGACACCAGCTGGGGTATCCTACAATTCAAACTGAATCCATACATCTCTATCTATCTATCTATCTATCTATCTATCTATCTATCTATCTATCTGACTATCCTGTCCTATCTTATCCTATCCTATCCTATCCTATCCTATCCTATCCTATCCTATCCTGGCCTTCAAGGGATTGTATGATGTCCTTCCACATTAGGGAGGGTGACCTTTTTTATTCAGTCTACCTATTCAAATGCTTCTCTTCCAGAAACATCATCACAGACACATCCTGAAATTATATTTCATCAGTTATCTAAGCATCCCTTAGCCCAGACAAGTTGACATGTAAAAGTAGCCATCACAGCTGGGTTTTCTCCCGCTTCTCCTCCAGCACTGCTTCCACATTGGCTCATTTAGAGATGAACCTTGTGTTCAGACTGTAAGTGGTATTATGGAGAACTCTATTCCTTCAGCAAAAATCTACAAACCTCTGCACGCTCCCCATAGAAAGGCTCAAGTGGGTAGGCAGGAATAAGAAAGTCTTCTCTACAAACACATAGTGCTTAAAACTTTTGAACATAGTACACTCAGAAATGACCAATTTAATAGGTATAGAGGATTCCAATAAGAATTGATTAGTTTAATCAGGACAGTTAATTGAATGAATAAAGAAAACCCCGACAGATGTTTCTTTATTTTCTTTGCTGGTGTTGGCCAGCTCTCATAGATCTTTCAATATTATTCTATTACTTTGGAGGAGAAGGAGATGATAAGATTCTTTTAATTTAATGGTCACCAAAACCTTTAATTCTTCTACTAGATTTAAATCTTGTTTTTTAATAACCATCCTCAAATAGATCACACTTCCTAATATAGCTCCTGTCAATTCACTGATACCTAAGCTCATTTATCTTTTAATACTCTTTTATTGTTTCTTAGAGTTAATTACCTTCAAATGAAAAGAGAGAGAAAAAAAATCTAACAGTTATAAACACAACCATGACAAAAAGGCAAAGGAAAGATATAAGTGTGTCCACTGAGATACAGAAAGCTAGACTCAATTGCTTCTAAGGCACTATCCAAATCTAAGCTTTTAAAAAATGTATAAAACTTACTAGTTAGAAACATGTTGATTACCCAGTAGCTACATTAATTATAATTTAAGTTCTTTGTTCAAAATATCACCGAAGAAAAAAAATTCTGGTAATAGCCCTCATAAGAACTGACCTTAAGATGTGCTTAAATATTCCAGCAATAAACCACACATTCAATAGTGATGCACTCATTTAGAAAGCTTGAAATCTTGTCTTTGAGACAGTTGAAAGATTATTTTTCCACATATCTTGACTGGGAGAAATGAGAACACAAATGTTACCAAGAACAACAAAAAATGAGCAGCCTGCTGAATTCTACAAAAGTCTGTTTTGTCTTCAAAAATACAGTAGGGGGCAAAGGATAGGTCACTTTAATGAAAATGACATGCATATTTTTAGCAGAAGTTATGACCACTCATGTGATTCAACATAAAATATGTCACATCCACATAATAGCTTCATGCTTGCTATTGTGCTAATTGAACTATGTGCTTTTGATGCATTCCCTATTCATGTTAAAGTATGGGGAACGAATGATGGAAGTTGACAGTCACGGCAATTGGACACAGTGAAAATCTTTCTTCTATGACTGAGTCAATCTCCTCAGTGGATTACTAAACACATTCCAGAAATCTCATAAGTTACTACTGGTCTAAAAATGGATATAATTAAAGATGAGTAAACCTACCGCAGAGCATGATGTAATATTTTAGAGTAATTAACACAAACTATTTACAATGAACTTTTTTCTATTTTTCTAAAGATTGCATTTATGTTACTACAAGTTCATATACCTTATCATTACAAAAAGTGACCGCTTCTCTAATGTATTTATACAAAGCCAAGTGATGTCTGTCCTGTAACAGTTCTGAAGGATAGATCCAGTAACTATGTCTTTAACTTTGACCAAAACCAGGCTAAGATCTTGGAATTCTTCATGAATTTCCTTCATTAAAGATTTATCAGGAGATATCTGGGGTTGGGAATACCATGATTTGGAGCAATGACTTCCAATGCCTGAGGTCTGATAGTCCCAATATCCACCAGCTGTTTTTCAAGGTCAGGGGAGAGATGATTCATTCCTAAAATTCTTCTTTTCAGGTCTGACAGAGTGTTATTAAATTACAGAGAACTAGAGGCCTGATGCATAAAAATTCATGCAAGAGTAGGCCTTCCCTCCTCAGACCATCAGCAGGCATCTGGGACCAGGGAAGGCTTCTCTCCAGCCCTGGCTTCATTAGGAAGGGTGTCTGGAATGACGTCTAGAAGATGTCCAGTCTAATCAGCATATTACCCTTTTGTTATTATAGATAAGGCTCCTTTTCTTGTTGTTACCTAGTTTTCTGTTAACTCAGACACTAACTTTCCATAGTAAGACTTTCCATCATATGTGGACTTACAAAAGACCCATGAACCAAGGTAGGACATTTCTGGATAATTTGTTCTTTCTTTTCATTCATATCTGATCATTACTTCTTACACTAGATACTGTGCTGAGTGCTTGCACCTTCTCTCCTTAGCCCTCACACACAACCACTGCATATGAATGTCTCCCTTTTCAGGTTGAAGAAACAAAGGCTGAAAGATTATATAAATCTCTAGGATCAAAAGGCAAAACTGAGAGTCAAGTTGCATTTTTGCCCCATCTTTTCCAAGGTTTAGTTGGATTTACTTTAGTTTATGTTCATCCTTGAAACTCTGCTATATACAGTATTACATCATTCAACACCTAAACTTTTCTTTCTCTATTGAGACAGCCATGGAAAATGCATGAATTAATTTGCTGGTGTGATAGATGCACCAAGCACTGAGGGATAAAAAGAGGCTGAATATGAATTCTATATATTGAATCTGACTTTCCTTGGTCAGCTATACATCTAAAGGGGCCCACTGATCTTTTGGTGTATCGAATTTCTTTTACTTGTTAATTCTTTGAAGAATAACACAAAATTCTTTCTGTAGTTACATCTAGAGTTATGCCTAGATGTGCTTTGCTATCAGGAATTAAAATCACCTTTTATTTATTTTTACTTTTTTTTCTTTGTACATCGAAGAACCTGAAAACAAATTGCGGGACACAATTTGTCACAAATCCAGGACCCAAACCAACCTTTGAGATATCTTAATCTCATGATAACTTGACCTGATCATTGCTTAGGAGTAACTGAGGATATTTCCCTTTTTCTAAGCTGTCAAAATTCAGTTGATATATCACAGATCCCTAAAGCTATGTAGGGAACTCTTCCCTTAATTCCACCCACTTTAATTCTAAGCATCTGTAATAGTCACGGCTGGGTTCAGTGAGAGTTCTGCTTGCCATGAGTGTTGAGATCATGCCCTAAGTAATTACAGTGAGCGTGCAATGAAAATATGTGGTGAGTATAATGTCAGGAAATCATGCAAATTTTATTATTGGCGGTGAAGTGGTGGCTGGTGGAGAACTTGTCAGCATTTGCAACTTGAAGCCTCTAATTACCCTGATTTACTTGTAGTCCCATTCATAACCTGCTGCTGTGCTGTTCCTGACAGCACTTTTGCATTTTACAAGAAAGGAATAATGCCACATAAATAATTTAGAAACAATAAATCATTTAGAGTGGCTTTAAACCAAAACATAATGCAGTAGCTGGCTGAGTACTTGCTTCGCTTGACAGGTAGCTGGCATGCAGAATTCATCTATGCATGGTAAGTATTTACTTCTAAAACTCACCAGTCCTAAACAGGCAGACTGAAGCAAAAGTGAGATTGAAGTCTCCTCCATTCTGAATAGTCCATTTGACCTTTTTTGAGGAGAAATGAGAAGTAGAGGAATTAAGTCCTACATAGGCTTGATCTACTTGAAACACAGATTTGCTGAGTTATGCTAGGTAAGTGACTAATTAAGAATGATTCTCCACGCAGAGCTGGCTGAGTGTTGGAGTATATAAACAAGCCTGTGGCGGCACCCCACCCCCACCCACGCAAGGGCTAGAGGGGAAAGACTGGAAAGGTTGGGGAGCAGGTTGAGCAAATGAGCTGATATGTAACCAGTTCCCACCTATTCCCTGGGGAAGGAGGAAGCGCTCTCTCTCTCTCTCTCTCTCTCTCTCTCTCTCTCTCTCTCTCGCTTTTTCTTTCTCTCTCTCTGGGGTCATTTCTATTCACACAAGACAAAGCAGATAATGAAAAGCAAAAAAACATAGAGAAAAGCTTCTATTTAAGAAAAAAGGTAGGACTACTTCCATTATGCCGGAGGGAGAGCTGGGTCTGCCAGCTGTCTTTGGACAATTGGGTTCCTACTGGGTGCCAAGCAGGTCATTATCTCTCTTAATCCTCACACTTCTCTGAGGTAGGTATGATTATCCCCTTTTACAGATAAGGACAAAACCTGAGTTTAGATTAAGTAATTTGCCTGAGATCACCAGCTAGAAAGTGACTATCAGAATTATGTAGGAATTTGTCTGACTCAGGAAGCTCTTACCTTCTATCCCTTGCTTTGTCCCCCCTGCCATCTCTCCCCACAAACCTGATTCCTTTCCTAACTCCACCTAGAGATTCATTAATATGTTCACTCTGTTTGTGAGGCAGTCCTGTGAACATTCAGCATAGAGGACTTTCTGGGGTGAGAGGTGCTGTAAGCCAGGCGATTCTGAAAGCACCCTTCTCCGGAAGGCATCCTCTAGCATATATGTATGGCCTGAACACCCACCATAGAGTCATAGGGAGCACGGGCAGCTTGCTTGAAGTAAGTGACAGCTTCATTTCTTTTCTATGCATTGCTCCTGCCACCTCCCACCTCAGGGCCATTCTCTCCCCAAAGTTTGCAGCTACCTTGGTTCCCAGTCTAGGTATTTCTCTTTCAGAGGAGACTCCACCAAACCTATTAAAACCTCATTTTTCCCTTCTAAAATACCTACATTCTAATATTTATTTCCTTAGACCAATGGTTCTCAAATGTTAGTCTGCATGCGAATCACTTAGGGACTTGCTAAATCACAGATTGCTGTCTTACGAATGAACACTGGGAACTGCTCATGGTAGGATCTCCATAAATGTCAGTTCCTTTTTCACTCTAAGTGTTCAATGCTCCTCATGTCTTCCTGATTTAAATGTGTGCTGACGTTCCCCAGACTTTAGGTATCAGTTTCCATTTCGTAGCAGCATGTTCCTTGAATTAAGTTGCACTGTGTGTGAAGAAGCAAAATGTAACACACGTGTGTCCTCTCATGTTTACACGACACTGACAAAGACCATGTAGAATAATCACAGTTGGTCTGCATCTATGGGAAAACTTGGCTTTAGAAAATTACTCTGTTAAAGTATATCTGAAAATTTTCAAGGAAAAGAGGAACTTTAGAACTGAAAGCCCACGGTGGAGTCCAGCTGGTAATATCAGTTAAAGTCTTACTAAAGCTACTGAGAGGGAAACCCATTTACAGGAGTTCAGACACTGATCAGAGGGAGACTCGGGAAAGTTTTGTCAAAAATACCTTAACTTCCCTAGGAAAGATCATTATGGAAGACGGGTTATTAGGGTGGGCTTTTACCAAATGCTCAGAATAGTGGTTCTCAAGGCGTGGACCGTGGACTGGCAGCACCAGCATCACCTGGAAATATTCTGGTCTTATTGCAGACCCACTGAATCAGAAACCCTGGGTGGAGGGAGGAGGGGGCAGAAATCTGTTTTAGCAAGACTTTTGGAGATTCTGACAAATAGGGAAGTTTGAGAACACTGTCCCTGAGCAATTTTCCTAAAGAAAGGGACAAAAGGGGTAGAAAGAATGTTGACCTAAGATTTTAGCTGTGGCTCTGGTCTGTCACTCCCACTGCAGTGTTACATAAGGACAATTAAACTCTCAGTGGGGTAGCAGGAAGCTCCAGGTACTTCTCAACCATGGCTGCTCAAGAGAATTACTTAGAAGGCACTTTTTTTTTAAATCCTCATCTCAAGGATATGTTTTTCATTAGAGAGGGAGAGAGAGAGAGAGAGAGAGAGAGAGAGAGAGAGAGAGAGAGAGAGAGAGAGAGAGAGAGAGAGAGAGAGAAAAGAGAAACATTGATCAGTTGCCTCCCACACAATACCCCGACCTGGAATCAAACCCATGGCTCTGACCAAGAAACAAACCTGCAGCCCTCTGGTGCACAAAATGATGCTCTAGCCAGGGCTGGGAGGCACTTTTAAAAATGCCATTCCAAGGTTTTGTACTACCCAAACCCCCCACCTTGGGCTACCTCCTAAGGATTCTTATTTCATTGTCCTGAGGAGGAGTCCCCAGTTTCCCTGATTTTAATGGTTTTGAGATGACTCTAATATGGCGTGGGTAGAGAGACCCTCTAGTGTAGAGACTTGAAGTTTGAACACTGCAAAACTTAAAATATTATGAGAGAAAGTTTGTGATAGTTCCTTAAAGCACAATTTAATTAAGTACTGAATGACAGCTACCAGTTTGCTGAGTTACCAGAGCTCCTGCCACAATTCAGAGACTGTCTAGATCGCAATGCCACTGGCTTTGCTCCTACTTTGACGTATTAGCAGCCTTTACAGGACTGTGGGATTCATGCACAAGTGGAGGTATACACTCCTTGTTTTTTGTTAGTCCTCACCCACAGATAGTTTTCCCATTGATATTTTTAGAGAGAGTGGAAGGGAGGGGGAGAGACAAAGAGAGAGGAACATTGATTTTAGAGAGACTCATTGATTGGTTGCCTCCCACACACACCCTCACAGGGGTCAGGGACAGAGTCTGCAACCTAGGTATGTGTCCTTGACAGGAATCAAACCCTAGACCCTTCCGTCTGAGGGCTGACACTCTCACCACTGAGACAAACGGGCTCAAATGTGGGCTTAAATGTGTTTTACACTCTTAAGGCAAGTCCACTGCTTTTTTGCAAACATCCTCTATGACAGGGGAGATCAGTAAGGCTCATGGAAAGAGCTTGGTCTCAGAGAGAGCGCATCTGCATGGGAGCACCTGCCTTGCCCGCAACAATCTCTATACTGAGGTCTCATAGTTTACATGCTCTGGACCTGTTTCTTCATTGTGTTATTCAACATGCTTTGTCCTAGCCCTAAAATAAAAGCTTTACTCACAGTTTCTTTTTCTAAAAATGTATTTTATGATTTTTTTACAGAGAGGAAGGGAGAGGGATAAAAAGTTAGAAACATCGGTGAGAGATAAACATCAATGGACTGCCTCCTGCATACTCCCAACTGGAGATGTGCCCGCAACCAAGGCATATACCCTTGACTGGAATCAAACCTGGAATCAAACCCGTAAGGACACTCACAGTTTCTTTTGTTTCATGCAAAGTGGACATTTGTACATTTACATACTATTAAGAGACAACATAGTCTGATGCCTCAGAGATCTCAATTCTTGAGTCTTATTCCTTTGGCTTTCTTATTTATTGAAGTTAACTTTTCCCTTTTTAATAAAAAATAAAAGAAGGATGTTCTAAGGGAAACACAGATATTGCCAGAATTATATTCACACTATGAATCGAGAGTATCCAGTTTAACTCCCCCGACTGTAAAATCACAAAGGCTGGAAAAAGAGGAAGCTTCCCTTTCTTCCTTTTAGATTGCTGCTTGCGGCACTTCTATTGGATTTCATGATTCTTTTTTTATTATGAAGCCAACTTAAAAGCTCAGACTGAGAAGGGTTTAGCTACAGTACATTCCTTTCCTCTCATAAATGTTGCTCCTGATAGCATGCGATTCTGAGAGGTACCATATGAAGAATATCACTCAATTATTACGGTCCATTCATCATGCTTGGTTTCAACTGCTGGGTTTGGAAACCAGACAAGGATCAGATTCTAAATGGAGTACTTAGGAAGGAGACTGATACAACCACTCTGTTTATTGCTCTTATGTTCTATCCTTTTTACATTTTAATGTTGTAAATATCCCTCTTGCTATAGTATAAAGATCTTTCTTTTTTTCCATTTCTCTCTCTCCCTCTGACCTTCCCTCTATTCCTCTTACTCTAACATATCTCCAAATACTATTAATTCAGAAAAGCTCAGTTGCAAATTTCATGTAAACTTTTGTTTTGTTGTGGCATAAGTCAATGGATAAATGCCAATTTTCATTCATATGTTTTTAATAAGCCTTGATACACACATATGTATATGGATACATATCTGTTGTGAAGTATTTCAACATATTAAGAGATTGACAAGTAGAACTACTTTGATGATATAATATGTAGGTACCTATGAGACTTAGGGAATTAGATGCCTAAGAGACTTCTCACAATCTGTTTCATGCCCACTGATAATCATGCCTTCTGTTGTCCTCACTTCCATCACATCTGGATGTAAAAAAATATCATGAGAGAAATTTCAAGGAAAAAAAAAAAGACTGGATCAATAGGTAGATGAGAAATATTTCAGCAACCCATCTCCCCGCAAAGTCACCATATTAAAAAAAAACAACCCTATTAATACAAACTATTTAAATTTTATAGATTTATAAGTTGCATAAAAGTACAATTGTACCTCAATAAATGATCAATATGTAGTAAAATATTTTATATTGACTTAGAGTATATTTAATGGGACATTTTTCTTGTATTACTTAGCTTTTTAATCTACCTATCATCTTCCCCTGTTTTTCATCAGGTGTGGGATGTAGTTTTGTTCACTGAATACTTTTTGAGCTCCTACTATTTCCTAGTCCTATGCTAACATCTTTAGGTGATACATAGGTGAAATGAGCTTGTCATACCTCCTCTAGTGTTTGCCTAATGCCTCTGAAATGGACATACTCTAGACACAATAGCAGCTATTGAGTTAATGTGGATGCCTGGTTCCATGTGGGCTGTGGTTTGTTATTTGCTAGTCCCCCATCCAGAAAGTACTACCTTTCTGGAAATAAAAGAGTTAATAAATTGAATGCTAAGGAGGAAAAGTTGCAAAATTTTACTTACATATATACATACAGTATTTATGTATATATAGCATACTATATATATATATGTATATGTATACACACACACACACACACACACACACATAGCTTTATATCTGTTCTATATGTAGTTGGTGATTCAAATCTGTGGTTTCTGCATCTGCAAATCCAGTCAACCACAGATCATAAATATTCAGGGAGGAAAAGTTATGTTGTTGCTGAAGTGTACTTCGTAGTTAGGTCTACTTCAATAATACAGTACAATATAATAACTATTTACATAATGTCTACATTGTATTAGGTATTATAAGTAATTTAGAGATGATTTAAAATAGGAAGATGTGTGCAGATTATATGCCAACACTATGATATTTTGAGGACTTGGGTATCCTCAGGGTTCCCTATGAATTCTTAAGAATTCCAAGGGGGTGACTGTATATAAATATACTAGGGGTTTTGTGCACGAATTTGTGCACCTTGACAGAAACTGTGGGCCTCAAGTCTGTGGGTGGGCACAGGGGTGGGTCTTGGCCCATCCTCTGCACCCCTGCCTGGCCCCTCCCACCACAGTCCTCCACCCCCGGTACCCTTTCTGCTGGCAGCCCTGCTCCCACTGCTGCTGCTCCCACAACAGTGCGGAGCGATTGGTCCGGAGCTGGCAGCAGATGTGAGCAGTGGCTCAGGTGCTGGCTGTCGGTGTGAGTGGGGCTGGCACTGGCAGAAGATGTGAGTGCCAGGTGGGATCATGGTGTGTGGGAGCAAATAATTTTTAGTAACCACCAGAGGCTTGCCCTGATGATAGCGACTGGCGCTCTGCCATCACCTGTTCCACCATCCCTCCATAGCCCATACCTGCCATTTTCCGTACATGCCCCCTGGTGGTCAGCGCACATCCTAGAAACCAGTTGTTTGGTTGTTCGGTTGCTCCATAATTCAGTCTATTTGTGTATCAGGATTTTATATATGTAGATAGATTTGCTTTACATATAGTATATGTAGCATATATATATATATTAAAATGTAAAGTGTTTTATTAATATCTATAATAGAGAGTATCAAAGTCTAGTTATAAATGAGTAAATTATAGTCTATTGTAATTAGCTCTGAAGTATAATTAAAATAAATATGAGTATAAGACATAAATTACTAGTTAAGATCTTCAGATAAGTAGACTAAGAACAGTAATAGTATTCAAAGTTAATTTGAGGACTTATTATGTGCCAATTATTGTACTAAATTTTTCTATGTGCATATTCTCATTTCATCCTTTAAAATAACTCATAAGTTTTATTTTAGTTTACCAATAAAAGAATAGGCTTATGAGAAATTTTGTGACTTACTCAAAATGATATAGCCATAAAAGGATAGATCCAAGATGAAAATTCCAAACATCCTAGTTAATAGCTAAGGCTCTGGAGTCAATTCTACATTGATTTTCCTACCTCTTCACTAATATGGATGCTCAATTGTTTCACTGAGATTAAAATCAACAGCATTCAAATAGTTTATGGGGGCATGTTTTGATATGTCACTTGCATGTAAGCATTCTTATGGGTTTGCTTTATTATGATTTAATGATAACTTGGGCTATCAACTCTGCCAAATTTTAGTATGTATTCAATAACTATTTTTATAACAATTAAAACTTGGTCTTTAAAAAAATGTGTGAGTGGGTAATTATTAAAAACATGAAATACAACCAACTAGACTAGAAGACTAACTTCTTAAACTTTCCCTTTGATTATATGTATTTCTTTATCAAAACACATAATACAAAATATCTCAGAACTGAGATGAAGTTATATCACAGATTAATCTATTTCCTTCTGATGAGGGGTTTTAATCTCACGTTCTATGCAGCATTTCTGTCTCTTTCTCTGTGTGTCTCTCTCCTAACTTCCAGATAAAACTTCTTAAAAGAAATATTTTCTGGGAGAAACTTCATTGCTGGCACCCTCCTTTTAATATACCTTGGTTCTGAAGGCCACATCGTGGGGTCATGGAGTTGCCTCTGAACTCAGTCCCCTCTTTGCTAACACACTAATGTATCAGTTGAGTTACTTAATGAATGCCTTAGAAACATAATTCTAATGAAGACAGCCATAGGTGGATGATAGATAGATTTTGGGCAGAGATACATGTTGAAGCTTCACAGTGTTTCCAGGATCACTTATATTAATTCTTGACTAATTCTTATTGCCTTGCTATCAGTCTTGTGCCAGATGCTAGTAGTTTTCCGATCCACTGTGTTGCAAAGTGATTGCAAGGGCAGTTCTATCTGTAGAGGGGAAGAGTAACCAAAAGTGACAGGTATGTGATGGAGACACATATATTAAACATGTAATTGGACTTTTGTGGACCGACATACTCTTTGCCTTCTTTCTGTTACTATACACTTACTGCCACAGTGAGTGACATTGCTACTCTTTACTTGAAATTAATGTGTAAAATCATTTTATAAAAAAATTGTCTTATTTTTGCTAAGTCACAGTTGATTAACCCTGTGATTAATTTAGGTTATGCAACCCTTTAAGAGTAAAATGATAGTAACAACTTTATTTTTGCAGAAAGGTAGCAGTCTTATTATGGGGAAATAAACTGGTCAGAAGAAACAATTGTCCAAGCAATTTATACTAAAGAACATAAAACAAAAAGAGGAGAAAAGTTTTTATCTGAGATAATATTAGTGCAAAGTAGATTTTAACAAAACTGAGAAATCCAAATAATTGTCTAAGTTCTCACTACTGGACATAATACTGTTTCACTTAAAACTAAAATGTAAATTATTATTTGAAAAGCATTACTAAGAAGTAAACTATATTTAGATGACATGATCTTACATATAGAAAATACTAAGAAAATTTCACTAAAATTCTTAGGATTAATGAATAAATATAATCAAGTTGTGGCATACAAGATTGATATATAACAATCTATATATTATTTCTCTGTATAAGAATATATATTATATACTCTTGAAATGAATGATCCAAAATGAAGTAAAAAAACAATTTTATTCAGAATAATATCCTATATAATAAAGAGGTAATATGCTTATTGACCATCACTCCATCATACAAGATGGGCACTTCATGTGGTCAAAGATGGCCACCCCCATGTAGACACAAGATGGCCACCACAAGATGGCTAGCAGGGGAGGGCAATTGTGGGCAATCAATCCAGCAGGGGAGGGCAGTTGGGAGGGACCAGGCCTGTGAGGGAAGACAGTTGGGGTGAGTAGTCCTGCAGGAGAGGGAAGTTAGGAGCAACCAGGCTGGCAAGGGAGGGCAGTTAGGGGTGACTGGTCTAGCAGGGGATGGCAGATGGGAGGTACCAGGCCTGCAGGGGAGGGCAGTTATGGGTGACCAGGCCAGCAGGGGAGGGCAGTTAGGGGCAATTGGGCCAGCAGGGGAGCAGGCTGGCAGGGGAGTGGTTAGGGTATAATCAGGCAGGCAGGCAGGCAAGCAATTGGGAGCCAGCAGTCCTGGATTGTGAGAGGGATATCTGACTGCCCGTTTAGGTCTGACCCCCCTCTTGGGATCAGGCCTAAATGGGCAGTCAGACATCCACCAAGGAATCCCAGATTGGAGAGGGTGAAGTCTGGGCTGAGGGACACTCCCCACCACCCTCATGCACGAATTTCGTGCACTGGGCCTCTAGTAAAAAATAATAAATTCTTTGGGAATAAACTTTAAAAAGTAAGTTTAAAACTAATACTCTGAAAACTATAAAATATTGTTGAAAGAAACTGATGACCTAAGTAAATAGAAAGACATCCTGTTCATGGATTGGAAAATTTAATTTTGTAAGAATGGCAATATTTCCCAAACTGAACCATAATATGTTGTGCTAAGAGAAATAAGTCAGTCACAAAGTAGAACATATTATGAAATTTATATAAAATACTTGAATAAATAAATCTACAGAAACAAAAAATAAATTAGTGGTTGCATAGCAGTGGGGATGGGAGTCTGGTGGTTGGAGAGTGGTAGCTAAAGGGCACGGGGTTTCTTTTGGGAGTGATAAAATGTTCTAAAACTGATTATATCAGTTGGTTGCACAATTGTGAATATACCATTTTTACATTATATTATATTAAACCACGTTTACATTCAAATACTTTAAATTAATGAATCCTATTTGTATGTGAATTATATTTCAATAAAGCTGGTACTATGAAAGGATTATTTCTGAAGCAACAATCATACACTTATGATATTAAGCATTCAGCCTTTCAGCATGAGTTTTCCAGTTATACCGGTGAAAAATAAGGAAACATTTTAGACTGTTTTCTAAACAGAACTTTGGTCTGGATGAATAAACATTGAATACACTTCCCAATACAGATTCATTTAAACTTTGGGTTGCCACTTATTAGCATTGTGAAGTTAATGGTTGAAAAGGTCAAGGGATATGAAATAGGAGAACAAATTCTTTAGACTTTTTTTTCTTTTCTAAACAGGTGCATCCTATCCAGAGAAACAGTTGGTGTAAACGTTATATCTATTTTTCTTGTTGATATCTCAGTACAATACACTATTTTCAGAAAGTATTATCTTGACAGTGAATTCTACATTTACATCCTATCACTTTTGCCCAGCTAGAAAATAACCTTAGGGCCTAGCCCCACAGTCCTGAGGAGCTGGTGCCAGGGCCAGTTCTATTTGCCTCCTGTCTCTCTTTGGCCTCTGAGCCTTTCTTCTTTATAAATCTGAAAAAAATGTATTAGTCACAGTGGTTTTGGATTCTGCTTTCCTAAAGCTCTGTTCTAAGTGAGCTGTCTCACTTGTGAACTAAAATTTCCCTGCTCTTTGCCATCTTTCACCCTGTGCTTTTCCAGATCTAAAATGTCAAAGTATCAAGCAGATGGAATTACATTTGGAACATTGGTTTGGTGGAGGAATGACTCCATGCTTTTAGCAGATCTGTAGTTGTATTATTTAAAAAAACACACACATTGGACTGTTAATAAAAGACTCACTGAATCTAGTTCTATATCTCAAGAAACTAATGTATTTAGATAAAATAATTTATACTATGAAATAAAATCAGCATAGGTCATTTGCTGAGGTACCTAAAGTTATAATAGGTCAGATTTTTGTTGAATTCTTTAGGGAAAAAAGGGTTTTAAGTACACTTGAATAGACACCAGTACTGTCTGTGTATATCTGTGCTAAAGCAGCTAAAACACTTATAAAGCCATCTAAGCAGAAGGTTAGAATGGCTTCCTTTTTGCCAAAGTCTTATGCCCATGGAGCATAAGGCAAGGACATTTTGTTATAGCCCTTGAAAGAACCAGCACTATGTTCCCTTAAAGAAGTGCACAAAGACGCATTTCTATATCTGGAAGTGAATTTTGTTGTTGTGCATTTTTTTTTGGTGTGTGTATGGGTGTGCAAGTGTGCATTTTTTTGTTTGCTTTTCCCTCTGCTTTTAGATTCTGGACATATATGACTATGATTATGTTTTTAAAAATGTATTTTATTAACTTTTTACAGAGAGTTTGGGAAAATGATAGAGAGTTAGAAACATCAATAAGAGAGAAACATTAATCAGCTGCCTCCTGCACACTCCCAACTGGGAATGTGCCCACAACCAAGGTACATGCCCTTGACTGGAATCAAACCTGGGACCCTTCAGTCCACAGGCCAACATTCTATTCATTGAGCCAAAATGGTTAGGGATGATTATGTTTTTAAACATATATTTTTATTGATTTCAGAGAGGAAGAGAAAGGGAGAGAGAAATAGAAATATCAATGATGAGAAAATCATTGATTAGCTCTCTCCTGCACGCCCCAACTGGGGCATGTGCCCTGATCGGGAATCAAACCATGATGTGACTTCCTGGTTCATCAACCATCAAGCCACACCAACTGGACTTGATTATGTCTTATTACCTGGATGAATATGGGTAGAAAAAATGTGAAAAACGAATACTGAAGAAACAGTAGACCAGGAATCAGGAGTCCTTCTGGCTTCTAACACTGACTCTGTCACTATTTTTGACTTTGGGTTATTCAACAAATATTTATAAGCAAGGACCATACAAGGTAATATCTAGATTTTTAAACCTGAATTTCAGTTTTCTCATCTGTAAAACAAAATACAATCTTTAAGCTGTAAACTCAACTATTCTCCCATGATCCAGAGATCAGAAGTTAACACATTTGATCTTTCTTCAAAGAAATCAAAATTTTTACCCATATTTTCACACTTAATAAAACTGATTCTCACTGAGATTTCCTTATTTTTATACATGGTGTTGATAAAGTCTCAGGTATCTTGAATTGAAAGTCACTTTAAATGAAAAGTGTGTGTGTGTGTGTGTGTGTGTGTGTGTGTGTGTGTGTGTGTGTACCGCACTACAATAGGTTACAAGTGGAAATGTGATACTGGACAACTTAAGGTGTAGTGTCATAATTCTAAAATGACTGGAAATTCCTTCCAATTTGAATAGTGAAATAAGATATTTTATCAGAAAGAACGTATGCGCCCCTTAGCTAGATAAGGTCTGGAAATAGCCCAAGTGCCCATCAGTAGAAGAGAGGATAAAAAAGCTGTGGTACATTTATTTATACCATGGCATACTATGCAGGAGTAATAAAGAAGTATCTCTTGAACAAAAGCATGGAGAGACATGAAGACATTATGCTAAACCAAATATCAGAGAAAGACAAGTATCACATGATCTTACTCATATGTGGAATTTAATGAACAAAAACAACTGATGAACAAAATAGATCTAGAGACATAGAAGCATAGAACAGACTTCAGAATCTCAGAAGGAAGGCAGGAGAGGGTGGGTGGGAGGAGATCAACCAAAGAACTTGTATGCAGGTATGCATAACCCATGGCCACAGACAATAGTGTGGTGAAGGCCTGGGGTACGGGGTGGGAATAAGTTAGAAGGGGTCAATGAGGAAAAAACGGGGATATATTTAATACTTTCAACAATAAAGATTTAATTAAAAACACAGAAATATTTTGTCATTCTTGAGAGACTGATTCTAGTCCACTTACTCTTCTATTTTTTTCCCCCCTTTCAAGAAAAGACAGCAACAAAACAACCAAAAGTACATGAGGAATGATGCGGTTGTAGCCCAGTAAGTTTGGCAAATGTTCTTAGTCACATCATGAACATGGATCATTTTATGAACTGCTCTCTGGTGCTTCAGCCCTGCTTTCTGTCAGTCTGCTTCCTCGTGGTGGATAGGGAGGAAGAGGTGGAAGCCTGGCTCCATAATTTTAAGTGTACCCTCCTGACCCTTCCCACTAGAACACGTCTACCTGGAACAGGCTCTTCCCTTTTAGGCTAGGCTTTGGGTACACGGGATTCCAGAATTGTCTGTTAACAAAGGCTCCACTCTATAAGTGTATGGTCTTGGCCTGAGTGGTGGTCAGTCCAGATTAATCCTTTGGGCTGGGTGTCCACATGGCTGTGTATATTAGGGTGAGAGGAGAAGAAAGAGTGGGCTCTAGCCCATGCAAATATTGAGGAAGCAGGTATGAACTCTTTTTTAGAAGACATCTGTGTGTATCTTCCCATGGTTCTCTCTCTTCTGCAAGAAGCACACGTTTTCAAAACAATGGAACTGTAACCCTGGGCAAGATGGTAAAGTTGGTTAAGACCTCCCTTTGTTTGCCTCTGCTCCCCCTTTATGCATTCCTCAGGCATGGTGGCGATTTCTTCCCAATACCCCAATCACACCATATTCCCATGTTTATCCCTGGCTGCTCTTCATCTCTGATCACAGCAGATTACCTCACCTGACCAAGTTCTCTGCTTTGATTCACCTTCTCTCCCTACCCCAAATCAACATGACTAAGCTTTCATATGTTCCAGGAAGTGCTGTCTTCTATAACTAGCTTAAATAATCAATTAAATATACCTTTGATGATCTAGTTACTAATTAACGTGTTCCCCCCTTCCTCCCCAGGAAACAAAAGGCTTAGTCTTGTTAAAATCTACCACTGCTCAGAAGGCATATATAACAACCTTCCCCTCCCCAAACAGTTAAACAAAAACTCAGTTTTAGGAAGTAGAATCACCTGTGAGGATCAGTCTGCATCCTGTTTTTTGTGTCTCAGATTCTTATCATTTTTGTTGCAGTTTCCATGACTCCTGTCACCATCATCCCTGGGCCAGTTTCCTCTTCTTTGCACCCCAATCTTTTGTCCTTAGTGATGAGAAAAACCCCCCCCCCCACTTTTTTTTAAATACTTTTTTTTCCCTTTTAAATACTAAGTAGAATTAAAGGGAATAAATTGATTATAAGAAACAAAAATCTTGCTTACCAAGCACCATCTGTTCTGCTATAACACAATTGTTGAAATCTTAAAAAACCTCGAGTTCTCAATAATAATGTAGGAAAAACAATTATTTAAATAAGAAAAGGTAGAAGTGGGGGCTAGGAGGGTCCAGATTCAAAACAACACCCTTAATTTAAGGTGCAACACTAATGATCCTGGAATTTCAGGTAGGCTGCCAAGGGAAGTTTTTGGCGGGCATGCCTGATGCCCCTCAAAACACACCATTTTATGGCCTTCATCAGGGAGTAAAGCTCCACAGGCAGACACAGAAGTAGCCGGTGGATTGCTTTCAGGTGGGGGAGATGCAGGCAAGAGCGCCACCCACAGGAGGTTGGGCTAAAAATGCATTACTCAGAGGAAGATGAACAAAATAGATTCAGACTATAGAAATGTGGAACAGACTAACCAATCTCAGAGGGAAGGCGGGGTGAGGAATGTGGGGAGAGATTAACTAAAGAATTTATAATGCATATATCATAACCCATGGGCACAGACAATAGTGTGGTGAAAGTGTGTGTGTGTGTGGGTTGGGGGGTGGGGTGGCCGGGGCGTCGTGGAGGGGGTCAGTGGGGAAAAAAAGGATATCTGTAATACTTTCAACAACAAAGACACTTTTTTTTAAATCCATGTCCAGGCCAGAGCAGTGGCCAAGGTCATAACTGGGAAGAAAGTAAAATAATAATAGGGCACAAAAGCAAAGTTAGGTTGTAAATGGAAGAATGACAAACCCTCATCAGTAATGGAAAGATCCGATGGTTGGAACATGGTGTAGAGGTTCAGGTCAATGGGTTCTGGACCAAGAAACTGAACAGTGATTGGAAGCCAGCTGCCATCTGATTTCCTGGGTGCAGACTCCACGAAGTGAAGAGTTCATGACTTAAACTGAAGAGCAGAGAAGATGGTTTCGGTTTCATGTAGCTCATTTCTCTCAATTAACCTCACTGATTAACTGTGACTTGAAGGAAGTTGTAATTTATCATCGTCTCTCAATAGAGTAAGATACAGAGAAGTTATAACATTTGATTATGGTTTCTCATTAAATAAACATAATTGGACCTTGAGTTTTCTAAAACCTAAATTAGCACTATGTCTATTAAATGTTGGCTTCTCAGGAAAATTACCTTAAATACTTTTTCTTAATCTTTTAGAAGCTTTAATTACTTTTTTTTGTTAGTATTTAAAGACCTACATAAAAAATACATTTGCCTAAAAAAAGCTATTAATTAAGATTGATTAACACGTGGAGGAACAAATTAGTCATGTAATCATGTATATTATAATGGTCAATAAATTTTCATAAAAATAATATAATTCTTCACTCTTGAATAATTATTCAGGCCAAACTTCCAGAAACGAGTTTGGGTTTTAATTTTATATTTAATTTACTTAGCATCTTTTTAGTTTGTTTTAGATTAAAGATGAGGTTTTTCACTGTGTATTAATAATTATTTGAAAATTTTGGGTGGTTTAAATTAATTAGAATGATTGCCAATAGTTACATCGCTCTTGTTAGCTGCCATTGCAGAAATGCTCCAAGGCAAACACTAGATTTTTAATCAAAGTAAGGAACAGTATGTTTAAACTACATTAAAAAAAAATTCAGGAATTTACTGTATGCTACATGTACATATGCTCTTTCTGGAATATGTAATCTACTGGGAAACATTATGAAAGAACGTGGAGTTAAAAACTGTGTGCTCTCTAGATTGCTTATTCTGAAAGGTTCTCAGAGTACTTTGCATTCAATTTTTATCAGCAGCCCTTTATAAAACCCCCTCAAAATCCATCAATTGACTCACAAACTAATAGTAAACAGAAAGGAAATAATTAGAAGGATGATGCATTGTAAATGCATTATTGATGCATTTCGTGATTGCTGAGCATATGTTACAGCCACATTTTACAGTCTCTCCCACAGCCATTCTAGTCCCCTCTCGGCCTTCACCTCCTGTGCCTCATTGTTTTACAATGCAAATCAGAGACACCAGCACTGATGTTAGTGACTGAGAATAGCAATAATTTGGAAAAAAATTAGATGGACGTGAGCTGGCACTTACAGATTGTCATACTTTCATATGACAGTAGAAATTCTGAATGGACATGGAAAATAAGTTTTCAGAGAAAGGTAAAAAGAATAATAAAAATGCTAATGAGGCCCTTATAGAAAATGTGATAACTGGGGATTCTGTTGTTGTTAATCCTCACCAGAGAGTATTTTTTCTATGGATTTTTAGAGAGAGTAGAAGCCTGGCCAGGCAACAAACCTGCAACCTAGGTACATGCCTCTAAAGGGGAATTGAACCCGAGACTCTTTGGTGTGTAAGCCCATCTATGCTCTACCACTGGGCCATACTGGCCAAAGCCAACAATATGTTCATTAAAATAAGTTTACATTTAAATTCTCATTGCTGAGACACAGTGGTTGCCACAAATATCCACTCTTAGTTATTTATTTTTATTTTTTTAATCTATTTTATTGATTTTTTTATATAGAGAAAAAGAGAGGGATAGAGAGTTAGAGATATCGATGAGAGAGAAATATTGATCAGCTGCCTCCTGAATGCCCCCTACAGGGGATATGCCCATAACCAGGATACATGCCCTTGACCAGAATCGAACTTGGGACCTTTCAGTCCTCAAGCCTACGCTCCTTCCACTGAGCCAAACCGGTTTCGGCCACTCTTAGTTATTAAAATAAATATTTTTGTGCTCCTTGGGCTAATATTAATCACATAATTTTGAAAAATGTAAGTGTCCATTTATAAAAACTTTTGACTTTTCTTCACAAAAACATTCCAAAATATTAATTTATTCTAAGCACAATGGTGGCAATCCATTCATGTGTGATGTTTTCTCAGAGTGTTGGGCCACGCAGGGAAGTGGTGTTTTAGGGTGGAGCCTGATTTCCATGTAGGCAAAGAGGTTGTGGGAATTTTCAGTGAAACAGTATAGAGACCTGAGAGAGCCCACAGTTTCTTCTGTTCAAGAGAGATGGTTGTGGCAATTAGATTCATCCTCTAGTCTAGCGGTTGGCAAACTCTTTAGTCAACAGACCCATATATCAACAGTACAACGACTGAAATTTCTTTCGAGAGCCAAATTTTTAAAACTTAAACTTCTTCTAATGCCACTTCTTCAAAATAGACTCGCCCAGGCCGTGGTATTTTGTGGAAGAGCCACACTCCAGGGGCCAAAGAGCCACATGTGACTCTCGACCCGTGGTTTGCCAACCGCTGCTCTAGTCTATCCCATAGCACAGTAATAGCTTTCAACCTTTAGCAACTGCCAACTCCACTCCTGGAAGCTCCATCTCATACTGATCTTTCTTATGGGTCCTTCCTGTTACACTGTCAGATAAAGGAGGAGAAAATGAATGAGTTACAACACATGGACACAGGTGTCTCCATGACAGAGAAGCTGTGGAACCAGAACTTCAGCAATTTAGAAGAACTGAGATGGTGTGGAAGACCAGTGATCTCATCACAAGAAACACCTTCAATAAATTCAGTGTCATCATTATTACAAAGCGCAAAAGTGCTTTCCTTGGCTGGTGATTAGGCAATAGTCCTCACCTGCAACCCACAGAAACTTAAGGAATTAGGCAACATCAGACACAAACCTCTTATCTTACTTCAGTGTGCATATGTTTTTCTTTCTTCCAATATGGTAGTGTATTATTAACCCATTTTAATGGAGCCTCAAGTTCTTACTCGGAGCATTTAGCATCTTATTAGCAAGATAACCAAGGCATTCCCCTTCCTATCATGTCAACAATGCCAAAAGGTTGCTTGCTACTCATTTCCCCAGATATCATGGTACATTGCTGAATATTTGAAAATAAAAAAGTGCAGAGATTTGAAATTCTTTTACATATCTCCATAGTTTAATACCAAAATCTATTTCAGAGATGCTTATGCTTAGATTTTGCCTACATTCCTACATTGTGCCCCCCTTTATTTTTACTCAATCACCTATATTTTGCTATTCTTACATAGCATGTGTTTCTTCTCTCTCATATTTTGTAGTTTTGTTGTAAATATATATAATATTTGCTGATTCTTCTGCAAAGAATAGAATTTCTTTGGGATTGGGTACTAAATTCCAGGTTTCAATCCTTTAAAAAATCCTAGACTTTAAGTAGGAATGCGTGTTATCCAAAATAAAGTATTTTCCAATCATAACAGACTTTGCAACAGGAAACACAGACTCACTGAAACTCATTCATTTCTTTGTTGCCATCCTTCCATGTAATTTATCAAGACACAGATATGAAAGTGAAAAGAAAAACCATTGAATCAGGCCTATTATCATTCAAGTATTTTTGTAAGCAACAAGTCTAAATTTATAAATTGTTTTGCTTTCAATAGGAGAAACCGATTTGTTGAAAATCACTCAGTGTTTTTAGTTGAAAGATCTTATTAAACTGAAAATATTTCTGTGTTTGTTTAAATTTAGACACTTTAGAAATTACTTCATCAAAAAGCTATTGACCAAATGGCAGATTTAATGGGATTTCCACAACCACAATGAGTCATAATAGGATGATACATAGGCTGGATAACAATAGCTTAACCTTTTATTAACATATAGGTCCTAGTCATTGAAGTGCTACAGTTTAATAGACCCAAAGAGTCCCTAGATGCTTTGCTGTTTCTTGAAAGTGATAAGATTCTGGTGGAAGAGAACTAGAAGGCAAATGTAGTAAATGCAATTGGTGCTTACATTTAGCAGCGAGATACTTTTTTTCAGGAGTGCACGATCAGCAGTCAAACTCATTTTCATTGTGTCCCTCTCTCTTATTAAAGGCTATGATTACCACCTAATGGAAATCTAACATTGAAGTCTTTCTACTAGATTTCCTCCTCCATTCAGCTTCTTTTATTTTTCCCTCTTTACTGCGCCCCTCACAGCTGTGAAAATAACGTGCACTTTTCCCTACACAGGCCCTGATCTTCCTTGCCTCCACACCTCATAATATACCATCCCTTTTGATTCTTTTGTTTGTGTCAATCCATGTTCCCATTCACAATTTGACATACTGTATATTGTTTTCTAATAAACAAAAAGCAACATTCATAATTAGTTCCACGTGGCTCTTCAAACATCCATTTACCTCTGCTTTCTTTTTGTGGAAAATTGGAAATAATATACTATGTTGCTATTTTTTATATTCTTTAAAACTTTGGCCCAGCCCTAGCTGGTTTGGCTCAGTGGATAGATTGTCAGCCTGAGGACTGAAAGGTCCTAGATTTGATTCCCGGTTAAGGGCACATGCCAGGTTGTGGGCTCAATCCCCAATAAGGGCACAGGTGGCAGCTAATCAATGATTCTCTGTCATCATTGATGTTTTTATCTCTACCTCTCCCTTCCTCTCTGAAATCAATAAAAATATATTTAAAAACAAAAACACTTTGGCCAATTCATTTAGGTTCATTCTTTTTCTATTTAGAGAGTTAATGCTTATGCTACTTTCCTAGTTGATTTATCATCATGAATAAATAAAATAATACATGTAAAAGTATTTAGAGCAGAGTTGGCATGTGGTAAACAATAAATATTATTATAATAAAGCAACTATTTATAACTCCTAAATAAACTAAGTGGTTGAAACTTTTCTAAGTCCTTTCTTGTATTCAGTTAGCCTAGCATAATGCCTCTTTCAGGAGGGACTTATAAAACTGATGCGCATGTCTTCTATCAGAATGTCTCAAGTAAAATGAACTTTTTCTCATTCTTGGACTACTTAGATTTTCATATCTTTTAAAATATTAGATGAAGTCAAATTGTTTGTGACAATAATTTTAGCACAAACACTAACAAGGGTGTAATCCATTATTGGCACCTAGGACAGTGTGTGGCATGCAGGAAGCACTCAATAAATGTTTTTTTTTGTTGCTGCTGTCATGTTATGATTGCCCAGGGTTTCTCTCTCCTTTCTTTCTCTTCACCTAAATTCAATCATTAAATTTTATTTTAAAACAGTGTCTAAAATGCCCTTTAAAAATTTCAGAACATATTCATTAATTAAAGAACAAGTCATTGATATCCTAGAGATTGTTGTGCCTATATTACCTAACATTTGTACATTTGTGATATCCTAATTGTTAAGATGACCTTTTTAAGGGAAAGCTCACTAAAAATGAAGTAGCTTACTAGATGCTTTCATTGAAATAAAACCTTTTTTAGGTTATCTGTGAAGATCTTCAAAATCAACTCAGTAAGTACTTACCAAATTATAACTACCACAAGCTCACCATTGTAATATGTGTTAATTCCTAAAGATGATTTGAAGAATATTAAAATAAAAAATGGGGTCCAAAAGCCATGTTGGATTACATTAATTCATGTTTTAAATATGCAAAACTTTGTTCTAGAGGAAAAGTCTTGATTGTAAAACTTCACTTTCTAAGTTTCCACAGATATTTCACCCTTTTAAAAAAGCAGCTTCACGCGGCAGGGATGGCTCAGGGATTGAGTGTGGGGCCATGTACCAAGAGGATGCTGGTTTAATTCCTGGTCAGGGCACGGGGCAGGGGTTGCAGGCTCCATCCCTAGTGGAGAACATGCAGGAGGCAGCGGATGAATCTTTCTCTCTCACTGATGTTTCTGTCTCTAACCCTCTTCCTATCTTTCTAAATATCAATACAATTATATATATATGTATATATATAATATATATATTATATTAAATATATTTAAAAGGCAACTTCAACAAGCCAAGATCTTTCATTGTGTGCTTATTGAAACTTACAAAGTAAAAAGTTTATAAAACAAGCACTTGGTGCCAAAAGAAGTCTTCAAATATATTTTCTTCAAGCTTCTTTCCTTTGGGAAATTCATAAATTCGTCCTCATACTGAAATACTGGCAATAATTTGCTTTTAAGTTATAACTTTTCAAATAATTGGGTTCAGTCCCAGACCATTACCTGAGACTTCTATTTGGAGATATTCTCTTTACAGGAAAATGTACTAGAGACATCTTCAGTCACCAGAGAACTAACCTTGGTATTTCTGTCCTGCATAACATTGTTTTAGAATGAGATTAGAAGGGCTGATCTATACTATTTTGTGTGATATCCTGGCAGTCTTATAATTTTTAATTTTGCACTGTGCACCTCTCTTTGGCACCACATTTCACCCAAGTCTGAGTCAGTTAAGGTGTCAGACCCGGACCTGGAGTGTGCACTGCGAGGTGCTGCCAGGAAATAGGCGGAAGCCCTAACCAATAACCACGCCCCGGGGGCGGGATTAACGTCCACAGCTGCCAACTGCGGGTAAGGAACGAAGTGGGTGGAACCTTCTGCCTGCGTTGCTAGGGACGCTTCAGCCACAGCAACCGCAATGGATCAGGAAGAGAAGCTGACGGCGGTGGACAACATAGTCACTCAGTTCAACACCTATGAAGATTTCCTCGACTCGCAGATCACCACCGTGGACCTGTTCTACCTGGAGGTAAGGGCGACAGCGCCGCCGAGTGGCCATCGCCTGCCGGTATAGTCTTTCGGTCCCTCCGAGGCCGCGCTTCGTGGGGTGTTCGCCCCCTGGCGGTGAACGTCCGGCCGCGCAGTTTCCCGGCGGCGGCGGTCAATCTTCGCGTCCTGCCTGCCCAGCAAGGCTTGGATCAGTGCAGAATTTGGGCCCCTGGTGTCACCCACTGCAGAAACCCCCGCGCGTGTACGCGGGGTGTCCTGAGCCTCCGTAGCTCGGCCTCACGGGCCTCGTCCCGGGCTGCATCCCTGTCCCCTTCGTTCTCCTGCAACCAGTGCCTGCAGCCGGAGGCCAGCTGAGACACCCTGTTGCTCTTTCCTTTGCCAGTTTGTACTAAAAAGCAGAAGCTGACAACGCTCCCCTTGGAATCCAAATGTCGTTTGAGGCGGGATTTTACTTAAAGTGAACTCCCAAGATTTGAATGGTTGCATTGGGCATTTGGACCGATAAACTTCCACCTTACGCTCTTGGTTCAGAAGGCCCTTTAATTACGGGTAGGTAGGTACTCAGGTCGCTGTGCCAGCATGCTACTGACTCGTGTTTGGGAAATTCATAAATTCGTCCTTATACTCACAGCTAATGTTGATCACAGCTAATGTTGATAGGAAAAAGAAAAAGAAAAGAAAAAGCTTGCAACACAGCAAAATCCGAAGTGATGAGATTGGCTACTGTCTTCTACCCAGCAGCCATGCCCTTCCCAGTTTCTTTAAGGTGTGTGTGTGTGTGTGTGTGTGTGTGTGTGTGTGTGTGTTTGATGGGATATTGATTGGGGGAAGAGCTGAGAGGAGGTAGTTTTTGTACCCTCAAGGAGAACCCTAATGGATAGGAAAATAATAAGCCACCCTTTCTAAGAAGGGGGAGATGGAGAGTGGGTCCCCATGTCCCTGGGACCTTCCCAAACTAGGTCAATGAAATAATGAAATGGTTCTGCTCTTCTGGACAAGCCCCAGAACCCCAAATTGGCCCCTGCCTCTTTAGTCAAACAGAAAGACCACCACCATGTGGCGCCCACCCACACCTGAATTTGAAAAGGATTTGTATCCCTGCAGCCAACTTCCCAAACTACTTATTTGCAACAACCTAATTAAGCATTTTAGTGATTTGGAATATGTGGAATCCAAATGTCGTGTTAAGCGGGATTTTCCTGAAAGCGAACTCCAAGATTTGAATAGTGCTTATTCTCCAAAACATATTCATGTGCTAGGTATGAACATAATTTGAATAGAAACATCTAATTTTAGTTCTAGCTCTGCCACAAACCAGCTGTGTGACCTCGGAGAAGTAATTTGATCTTTCTGGAATTATGTTGAAAATTCCAAGTAATATTTCCAACATGGCTTCTGGCTTGAAAAACAAGCTTTAAACTTTTTATACAGGTAATATGTTTAAAGTCATGAAATTGAGCTTTATACCTTGCATCTAAATCACTGAAATGAAGGGGGGGAATAATGGTGCTAAACAGTGTCTGCATTTAATTTTTGAATGTTTAAAAAGAATGAAATGCAGACAATAAATATCCCAATAGAATAAAATCATCTTTACAGCACTTGTGGAAAACTGCCAAGCATAAGCCTAGTATCATTAAGAAAGGTTTCATTTTTTTTTAAGGCAGGGTTTTTCATATGAGCAGGGAACTAAAATTATTAATGTTGATTAGGAGTGAGAAATTGATACTTTGTGTTTCATCAGTTAGAACTTTAAAGGTGTTCAAAATGGAAAATAGTGATTATTTTTGGGAGAATGATAAATTTACTTTTAAATTTGGAACTGGTTAAATTTATTCTTATTATCTATACTAATAAAAGGGTAATATGCTAATTAGACCAGGAAACCTTTCAGAAATCCTTCCAGAAAAAGCCATGGTAGCAGGGCCCAGGCAGAGGTAGTTAGGGGTGATCAGGCCAGGAGGGGAGGGCAGTTGGGGGTGAGCAGGCTGGCAAGGAGGGGCAAGAAGGCAAGTGTCGTAGGGGGGCAGTTGGGGATGAGCAGGCCAGCAGGCAGAGTGTTATGGGCGAACAGGCAGGCAGCCAGGTGAGTAGTTAGGAGTCAGCAGTCCTGGATGGCGAGAGGGATGTCCCAGATTGGAGAGGGTGCAGACCACACTGCGGGACAAACCCACGTGCACGAATTCCGTGCATCAGGCCACTAGTATTTTCATAAGAAACAAGATGAAGATTTGGTTGAATGATGATATTAATACACACACACACACACACACACACACACACACACACACATACACACATACAGTGGTACCTCGAGATACGAGTTTAATGCATTCCGTAACCTTGAGGCATGGGAAACCATGAGATGCTCAAGTCTCAGTAAACTGGTGGGTCGTGTGCAGCCGGCCGATCTGCGAGATTACTCCTATCTCAAATGTTGCTCTCAAATGTTACTCCTATTTCAAAGCAAAAATCGCTCGCTTGATGGCTGGTATCTCAAAAATCTCATATGTTAGGGCACTCGTGTGTCGAGGTACCACTATATCTATGTGTGTGTGTGTGTGTGTGTGTGTGTGTATTGAGCAGTGACAATTTTTAAGTGCCATTAGATTTATGGACCTATATTCTCAAGTACTTACTGTGGATGCAGGTTACTTGCCCATATAGATTGCACAGAGACAAGTGGACTCCCCAGAATTGTTTCAGGATATGGCTAGTGTGGCAGGCATGTGTCAGGGTTATGGAACATGCATGCTCTGTAAAGTGATTCTTATTCTTTTTATTTATTTTTTTGGGGGGGCGGGATGATCATCAGTTATTGACTTTGATTTGAATGGAGCATTTTTTAAAATGGTAAATGAGAGATAGCATATTAAAGTTAGAAGATCCTGGAGTCATGAGATTTGGGTTCTAATTCTATATTATTGTATTTTAAACCAGTTTGAAATTCCATTAATTCATCTGAAAAATGGAGTTGGACTAGATTATATTAAAGGGTTTTATGTCTGTAAACTTTTTATGAGTCATCTATACATACATCTGTCCATGCATGCATCCATGTATTCATCCAAATATCTGTTTAATTGATAAACCTTCACCAAGCAGCTATGGGAGTAGATATTGCCTTAATTGCTAGGAATTTCAGTAAGAATCAGTTCTGGATTTGATCTCAATCACCTAACTTTAGTATAGTGTTTATAGCCCAGCCTAAGTTTTATTTAATCAGCAAACATTTTGCAAATATTTATCTTTCAGGTACTCTTTTATTGTGACATATACTAAGTGGACAGATTATTATGATCTCTGAATGCATACTAACCTGGCCACTCAGTGTATATCCTATACAATAAAAGGCTAATATGAAAATTGTCCCCTCGACCAGGAGTTCTACCAGCAAGCAGGCTTGCCAACTGCCTATGTCCCCTTCCCCTGGCAGGCTGGCCGAACCCCACCTATGCACGAATTTATGCACGAAGCCTTTAATTATGCATTAAGAGATCATAATAATCTGGCCACTCATTGTATATTGTTCTACTGCCAAAAGTTTTCAATTAACTTCAATAAAAATTAGTACCAATGATTCACATACAAAATTGCCATACTATTTTTGCTGGATTCATTCTCTACCCTTCTCCACTCTTTTTTTACTATTATTTTTTAATCTTTTTTATTGAGATTATTACAGATGTCTCTCATTTTTTTCTCTTATAGATCCCACCCCACTCCAGGCCTTTGCCACCCTATTGTCTGTGTCCATAGGTAATGCATATGCATATAAAATCTTTGCTTAATCCCTCTGAGAATTGTCAGTCTGTTCCATTTCCATGCCTCTGATTCTATTTTATTCACTAGTTTATTCTGTTCATTAGATTTCTTATTTGTTTTTTTTAATTTTATTTTTTATATTGATTTATTGATTTCAGAGAGAAAGGGAAAAGGAGAGAGAGAGAGAGAGAGAGAGAGAGAGAGAGAGAGAGAGAGAGAGAGAAACATCAGTGATGAGAGAGAATCATTGATCAGCTGCCCCCTGGGGATGAAGCCCACAGTCCAGGCATGTGGCCTTGGCTGGAATAGAACCCGGGACCCTTTAGTCCACAGGCTGACACTCTATCCACTTAGCCAAGCTGACTGGGGCTATTTTGATTTTTAGATTCAATTGTTGATAGCTATGCATTTGTTCCCATTTTGTTGTTCATATTTTTGATCTCCTCCTCCTCCTCCCTTCCCTCTCTCCCTCCTGCTCCTCCTCCTCCTCCTTTCCCTCCTCCTCCTTCTTCTTTTCTAGAATACCCTTTAACACTTTATATAATACTGGTTTTGTGGTAATGAACTCCTTTAGCTTTTTCTTATCCATGAAGCTCTTTATCTGACCTTCAACTCTGAATGATAGCTTTGTTGGGTAGAGTAATCTTGTCTGTGAAGCCCTTTATTTGACTTCAATTCTGAATGATAGCTTTGTTGGGTAGGTCCTTGCTATTCATCACTTTAAATATTTCTTGCCACTCCGTTTTGGCCTGCATAGTTTCTGTTGAGAAATCAGTTGACAGTCATATGGGCACTTTCTTTTAGGTAAGTAACTGCTTTTCTCTTGCTGCTTTTAAAATTCTCTCTTTGTCTTTTGCCTTTGGCATTTTAATTATGATGTGTCTTGGTGTGGTCCTCTTTGAGTTCTTTTCTTTGAGACTCTTCCCACTTCTTGGATTTGTAAGTCTATTTCTTTCACCAAGTAGGAGTAGTATTCTGTCATTATTTATTCAAATAGTTTTTTAATATCTTGCTCTTTCTCTTCTTCTGGCACACCCATAATGTGTATGTTGATACACTTGAAATTGTCCCAGAGGCTCCTTACACTATCTTCATGTTTTTGGATTCTTTTTTCTTTTCTTTTCTTTTTTTAATTTAAATTTTTTTAATTTTTAATTTTTATTATTTATTTTTCCCCTTATTGCCCTCCCCACCCCCCTCTACATGCCCTCATTCATCCCCCTCCCCCCCGCCTTCCCCCATTGCCCTGTATCCACTGGCTATTCCCACACACATGCATATAAGTCCTTCGATTGATCTCCTATAGGCCCCTCCTCCCCAACCTCCCCTGCCTTCCCACTGTAGCACAACAGTCTGTTCATTGCTTCTTTGCCTCTGGGTCTGTTATCCCCCCTCTCCCCCCAACCCCTCTTTTTTCTTTTTGCTCTCCAGTTGGGTGTTTTTTTCCTTCCTCATATTTCAAATCATCAATTCAGTTCTTGGGTTCCTCTAGTCTTCTGTTGAATCCTTGCATGTTATTCTTTATTTCAGTCAGTGTATGCTTAATTTCTGACTGGTCCTTTTCCTTTTCCTTTTTTTTTTTTTGCATTCTTACTAGGATCTCTGGAAGTCTCATGAAGTATTTTGGAGGTTTCTAAAAGATTCTTGAGTATAACCATGATTTTGGACTCTATATTTAGTAACTTGTTTTCTTATATTTCTTTCATTTGTGACATGTTTCTTTGTCTCTGCATTTTGGCTGCTTCACTGTATGTGTTCTATGTGTTGGATAGAGCTGCTATGTCTCCTTAAGTTGATAGAATGGACTTGTATGGTAGGTGTCCTATAGGACCCAGTGGCTCAACCTCCCCAATCACCTGAGGTGGACTTTCTACACCAGTGGTCAGCAAACTGTGGCTCACAAGCCACATGTGTCTCTTTGGCCCGTTGAGTGTGGCTCTTCCACAAAATACCACAGCCTGGGCGAGTCTATTTTGAAGAAGTGGTGTTAGAAGAAGTTTAAGTGTAAAAAATTTGGCTCTCAAAAGAAATTTTAATCATTGTATTGTTGATATTTGGCTCTGTTGACTAATGAGTTTGACAACCACTGGGCTATGCCAACATCTTGGTCTCTTCTTCTCCACTCTTATTTGTATTCCCAGTTGTTATTCTCTGAGATCATTAACCAGGCTTTTTTGGCTTTGGGTTTGTTTCAGTCAATAGGAGACCAGAGGGCTAGTAGAGAGTAGTCAGAAGATTTGTTTCCTGTCATCTTCCTCCTGGTTGTGGTTTGGTTGCCACTGAATTCTTAGATTTGGCCAACTTCTCATTTCATCAGCTACAGCACTCTTTCCAGGCGCTGGCAGCACTCCCTGTTGTAGGAACTGTTACCTCTCCAATCTCCTTTTAGTCCTAATGATATTAAGGACTTCCCACTGTTGCTAGCCCAAGGATGCTTCACCATCCCATGATGGTTTCCATAAATCCTGACCATATATTTGTAAATGGTACTTTTGTTCTTCTAATCATCTATTTTGAATTTACTTGTCATGACCCTATTCTCTATATTATCATTTAACATCTGAGACCACTGTAAGTATATAGTAGTATATGAATGTAATGACCACAATACTTTTTTTATATGATCCTTGATTAGGAAGGAAAGGAAGTAGGAGAAAAAAAATGAAGAGTGACACCAGTTAACTCTCTCATAAGCTGGAGAGGTAAAGGTGGTTAAGGAGGATAAAAAATACTCCTCATTTTATGTCTATCATGCTCTCATTTTACTAGATACCTATCCACTATGAAAATAAATTTATAGCCAAGAGCGGTTTGGCTCAGTGGATAGAGCGTCAGCTTGCTGACTGATTCCGGTTGGGGGCATGTACCTTGCTTGTGGGCACATCCCCAGTGGTGGGCGTGCAGGAGGCGGCTGATTGATGTCTCTCTCTCATTGATGTTTCTGACTTTCTATCTCTCTCCCTTCCTCTCTGTAAAAAATCAATAAAATATATTTTAAAAAATATATGTTTAAAAAAATAAATTTATAGCAGCATCAACAGTTAGATTTATATCTGCTAAACCAAATAACAATATTTGCTTTGGGAGTTGATATTATCTCACCCAATTAAACCAATCCCCTAAAGCCATATACGAATTTTTAAAAGTTTTGACAATATTTTTTTCCATTGTGGTTTCCCAGATTCTTTCTTGGTAATTCTTAAATAAACACAATACCTTCATTTCAATGGTGGTCTGTGACCACTGGACAACTAAAAGTCATGCTTTAATTGCTTTTCTCAGATAACAAATCAAGGGTATTATTAGAATCATTTTAAAATTTCTCATAATGGATCCCCATTATGGCTAAATTATGTATAGAGATTAGCAATCTGGAAGTTTTATTTGGAGATTACCCTCCAGTTATTTAGAAAATAAAAATAAATAAATAATGCAAATTAAACATTTTGGATATAATCTTAAAATTATTTGCCAGGTATTGGTTAAGATTATAGGAAATAGCTTAGCAACATAATGTACCATGATTAAACAATAAGCCAAATAACAAACTACCATTGTAGTTTTTTCCCCCATTATTTATTGCATCAAGGTACAGAGTAAATATTCTTTTTTATGAAATATCTTAATTAACATATTTCAGAATCAGCTATACTCTTGTGTTTAGTCAATGGGAAAATAATGGCATAAATTAGCTTCTCTCTGCCTAAGAAGAGTCATATATTTCTCTTTCAGTAAGTCCACAGAAGTATTTCTCCCCAAGTAAAAGGCTGTAGTTTCCTCGAGAACATGAATTCTGATAATCAGAGAGGGAAACTGAACCAAGAATGCTATATGCACATTTCAAACACTTTCTCATATTCATACCATTAGAATGCCAAGATCCTGATATCATCCTCAGTGTCTCAAACAATCCCCTAAGATATATATTCTGTGTATATAAGTATGTTCCATTTGATTTTTATTCATATTGACTTCAAAAGATGCTGCTGGGAGGAGACAAGAGTAGAGGCAGGGATATAGTCCAGGAGAGAGAGTAGAGTGAAACAAAACAGGAGACTGAAGACAATATGTGGGAAAACAACCATTTCTTAAGGCATGGGCATGGAGATCGTACTGACAAATGGAAATATGAAAGGGGCAGGAATAAAGAGAAGAGGATGATCCAGAAGCCAAGAATAGCTGGATAGAAAACAAAACAAAACAAAAAAAAAACATAGCAAAACATTGACATAAGTAGTTGAGGGTTATTCCATGAACCCCAACATAAAAGCAGATGGGGAGAAAGCATCATAGCCATGACACTAAGAAGGTATCACCACTCATGGGAGAGAAAAGCAGAGAAAATAATGGAGCATCTGAAAGACCCTGAAAGAAGAACTGCAAAATAGTCAATAGGTATTCACTGGAAGTGGAATGGTCCAATTTGAGAACAGCAGCTGAAACTGGGAAGGGTTTTATGACCAGTGGTTGAGATCCCTCAGGAATGTGGAAACTGAACCAAGAATTCTATATGAGAAAGTGCGTGAAATTCGTGCATGGTGGGGAGATCCTTCAGCCGAGCCTACTCACTCTCCAATCTGGGACCCCTGCCTGGATTCAGCCTAAATGGGAAGTTGGGCATCCCTCTCACAATCCAGGACTGCTGGCTCCCAACTGCTCACCTGCCTGCCTTCCTGATTGCCCCTAACTGCTTCTGCTTGCCAGCCTGATCACTCCTTAACCACTCCCTTCCCAGCCTGATTGATGCCTAACTGCTCCCCTGTCAGCCTGTTTTCCCCTAACTGCCCTCCCCTCTGGGACTAACACCCTCTTCTGCCAGCCTGGTCACCCCTAACTGCCCTCCCCTTCAGGCTTGATCACCCCTAACTACCCTCCCTTGTAGGCCTGTTCTCCCACAACTGCCCTCCTTTACAGGACTGGTCCTTGCCAACTGCCCTCCCCTGCTGGCCATCTTGTGGTGGCCATCTTGTGTCCACATGGGAGCAGAATCTTTTGACCACATCGTGGCAGTCATCTTGTGTGTTGGGGTGGTGGTTAATCTGCATATTACTCTTTTATTAGATAGGATAGAGGCCTGGTGCATGGGTGGGGGCCAGCTGGTTTGCCCTGAAGGGTGTGTAGGATCAGGGTGGGTATTCCCTTGGGGCATAGGGTGGCCTGGGTGAGGGGCCTGTGGTGGTTTGCAGTCCAGCCATGCTCCCCAAAAACCTAAGTGGAGGCCCTGGTATCTGGGATTTACTTATCTTCTATAATTGAAACTTTGTAGCATGGGGCAGAGCCAAGCCTTCTGCTTGCTCAGCCTTAGAACTTCTTTGCCGTAAGCAGAGGCCGGGACCTGCCAGGGTTTGTGGAAAGCTTGGCTTCCTCCATCACCAGAGGCAACCCATGTCTCCCTCCTGCTCTCTCTGTGGCCCTAGCCATTTCAGTTGGGTTAATTTGCATACTTGCTCCGATTGGCTGGTGGGCGTGGCTTGCAGGTGTAGTGGAGGTATGGCCAATTGCATATTACTGTTTTATTAGATAGGATCTTTATTTTCTTTACACTTCTGGCTGGTTGACCTCACCTCCTAAAGTCAACAAAGAAAAGTCAATCCAGGCTGGAACCCTCTTCAGTTTTCCACCATGAAATTTATAAAACCACCTTAATTTCTGCCCACCCTTCCTTCCTTTCACCATCAAGCTTGTCCAAGTTATCTATTTTATTCGTTTGTTTATTCATTTTGTTAATCTTCACCAGAGAGTATTTTTTTCCACTGATTTTTAGAGAGGAGAAGGGAGGAAGGGAGAGGGGGAAGAGAAAGAGAAAGAGAGAAATGAGAGAGAGAGAGAGAGAGAGAGAGAGAGAGAGAGAGAGAGAGAGAGAGAGAGAGAGAGAAGAGAGACACATTGATTCCTAGCCTTCCACATGTGCCCTGACAGGTTGGGGATGGAACCTGCTACCCAGGTGACCTTGACTTGGAATCTAGCTTGAAATTCTTAGGTGTATGGGCCAACATTCTAACCGTTAAACACACCAGCTAGGGATATATATGTATGTGTGTGTGTGTGTGTGTATTTAAAGACCACATTCTTGGCTTTCATATACAGAGCTTACTGGATTTGTATATTTTCATTTCTATTTTACTCACTTTGTTGTTTTAATAATTTTTTCCTTCTATACTATTTAGGTAGATTTCAGTCTTTCTCTACTTTTTTTAGTTGAATGGTTAGTTTATTTTCAAACTTTATTTTATTTCTAGTAAGTGCATTGATACAATGTTTTCTATGTACTTTTTAAGGTTTGATATGTAATTTCCTAGCCAAAAATTTTAATCTTTGTATGATAAAATATATCATAAGTAAGTCAAAAGATAAGAAATTGCCTAAAAATACATATTTGCAAAATGTGTAATCTACTTGCTATCTAGAATACTGCCCTATAAATCAATAAGAGATAGATAAAATTCAATAGAAAAATTAGCAAATATAACAAACAAGCAATTCCTTTAAATGGGCACTAAAATAATCAGTAATTATATGAAAAGGTTACATTTGTGTATAGCACAATAGAAATTATTTATTGAAAAAGCTCTTAAAAATTATGAAACTGCATCAAATATTTTCTCCTTTCATGACCAGAGTGGTGTATGTAACTAACCTGTTGTTAAGTGGCCTGCTTATATCCAAGCCCTGAGATCCTCATTTTCTTCCTTTAAGGCTTTTGACACACTTACATTTATTTATTTTTTAAAATATTTTATTGATTTTTTACAGAGAAGAAGGGAGAAGGATAGAGAGTCAGAAACATCACTGAGAGAGAAACATCAATCAGCTGCCTCCTGCACACTCCCAAGTGGGAATGTGTCCGCAACCAAGGTACATGCCCTTGATCAGAATCAAACTTGGGACCTATCAGTCTGCAGGCTGATGCTCTATCCACTGAACCAAACTGGTTAGTGCTCCTATATTTCTTATTGGCACTAAAATGTCTTCTGGCAGCCAACACTTGGTACCCAAAGCGTTGTCTTCATTGCAGATTTCTAGAAGTAATAAGTAACTTTTGCCTCTAAATTCCATGGATTACAGGGTACTCTTCACCACTGTAAACAGGGCTCTTAATGTGTTTAATAAGCTCAGAGAACTAATTCCAGGTAACCTAGGGCCAGTTCAGAGGACCCACTCTTAAATTTCTATTGCTCCAGAACCATTACCAGTAGCTAATTGTGAATCATTCAGGGTTCAATCAGAGAAGCAAAATACACCTACACACATATATGTGTATATCACATGTATATATTTTTACAGAGATTTGATCTGGCATAAGGAGAACTGTTTAAATAGTCTATGCAAGCTGTTTCTTTGGTGTCTGGTGCTGGAGCTGAAAGTCATAGGACAGAGAGACAGGAGGGAAAAGTGCATGAGCAGTGGGGGTAGCAAGGTCAAACTGAGATCTGCAAGGAAGGGCTAGAATTTACAGGACAAACTGGAACTGGTATGGGGCCCTCTCTCCTCCACCTCCAACTTTGGTGATATGGGTGATCTGCAGGACAGGCTGCCAGGCTTAGTCATAGAGCTAGACATGCACAGGCATCTAGGCCAGGAGTAGGGGAAGCTGAAGGAGAAGGTCCTACAAGAGCTAGAACAATGTGGCTGCTGCTTCTCTTCTCCCTTCCCAATCTATCACCAATGTCTCTTGTGGCCCAGCCTCACCTGAAGCAACCTAACGAAATGATGATGGGAAACTAAGTTTTAGCTTAGCTAAGTTGACACAATACAAATTGACTATATCTGCCATTTTTAATTTTCACAAGCAGAATTATTTAAAAAGAAAATAATATAATTTTAATTTTTGTAAATATTTTATCAGAGTTGTGTAATTCTGATTTTAATTCAGAAAAGGATACCATAAAATAAAAAGCTAACGATGAATTTTACTTACAAAGTGGATGAAAAGAAATGTAAAATCAACCCAGGAGTATATTAAGAAATAATAAATTACCATAAGAACAGGGTGAACTTATGACATCAATAAGTTAAAAAAGAAAACCTGATAATATCTATAGATGCAGAAAAAGCATAGGATAAATTTCTAAATTTACTAATTTAACTTGATAAAGACTATATAGCAAACAGTTGTAGTAAAATATTTATTTAGTGGTTAAACATTTCAACATTTGAATCACCATCTTTTTAAAAATTTTTTATTGATTAAGGTGTTACATATGTGTTCTTATTCTCCCATTACCTCCTCTAGTCCCACCCCCCAACTCATACCCTCACCCCCCTGTTGTCTATGTCCATTGGTTAGGCTTATATGTATGCATACAAGTCCTTTGGTTCATCTCTCCCCCTTACTCCTACTCTCCCCTACCTTTGAATCACCATCTTTTTTTTTTTATTGACTATCTGACCAAAACAATGCTAGAAAGAATGTCATAAATACTTGGAAGAAGTCAGAATATTATTAGTTATAGGCAATATGATTGCCATGAAAATGCAAGAAAATGAACTGGAACCCTATTAGACAAAATCAGCAAGTTTAGTATAGAAATCCAAGACTGAGCTAAAACTGTTCTCCAGCAATAAACAACATAATAAATGACACAAATAAAAACCCACTGAACCCAGCAGCCTGTGGGGCAATGTGAAGCATTCCAGTGGCCACAACCATTTTCTTTTTTTCCTTCTTCGGATGAGAAACACCTGGCTACCCCAGTTGCCCCCTATCCCAGACTCCTCCATGAGAAAACCCCAATCCTGGTCTACCCTCACATCGTGTGTGTGTGTGTGTGTGTGTGTGGTCCAGCCAGAACCCAGTACAGGGAGTGAACTGTGCAGACATAGCCACTAGTCTATAGCTTTCCAGGAACCTGTAAGGCTGGGGCAGTGACCTGCTGGCTTCTGACAAGGAACTGTCTGCCAAGGTCCAAAGGCAGAGCAACCCAAAGGCATCATTCTATTGCACATTCGTAGGGCTAGGTGTTGCTTCCAGCAGCTAGGAGATTTCTAAAATTGTCCCAGTAGAATATAGCCATCTATTCAGAATGAAGTCTTCCACGTTTGCTGCCCACTTGGTGGGGCCTACCATTGCCACGTGTCTTACAGTTCCTGTAGAGTAACAAAGACCTTCTTTTCAGGGTATTTGTCTCTGGGTTTTGTTTTGCATGATGCTATCCCGTAGTTAAAACTCCCAAACCTCAAACATCCAAATGTTAATGATTCATGATCTCATGAGAAATAAAAACACATTAGCATTAGTAAAAGATTATTGTCTTGTTTACATACTGTGTCTAACAAGCAATCACTTGTTTTTACTAAGATCAACTATTATGTTCAATACTATTAGATTTAATAAAAAAATGAGAGGTTTTCCTCTCAAAAAACCTCCTACAAAAACACATGTATAAACCCAGAAAAATCAGAGGGAAGTAGGGCATAAAATATATTGGAAAAACTAATGACTAAAGGTTTCAAATTTTGTGAAAACTATAAATTCATAGGGCCAAGGAGTACTAAGCATTCCAAGCAGAATAAACACAAAGAAATCACTTTAAGGAATATCTTAAAACTGCTGAAAATCAGTAATAAATAGAAAATCTTAAAGGATTGTAAAGTAAGACACATCCTATATAATAAAAGGGTAATATGCAAATCAAAGGAACGGTGGAATAACTGCAGCCCCTCCTCCTTGCCAGCCCTACCTCAGAGCAGGCACTCCACCCCAATCAGGGGCAGGGCCAGCCCACAAACTGCCCGTGGCCCCTCACCCTGGCTGACCCTGTCCACTGCCCCTCATCCCAGTCAGTCCACCCCTGATGGTTCCCATCAAGGGTAGGCCAGTTGGATTCCACCAGTGTACAAATTTGTGCACCAGACCTCTATCCTATATAATAAAACCCTAATATGCAAATCAACCAAATGGTAGAATGACCAGTCACTATGATGAGCACTGACCACCAGGGGGCAGATGCTCAATGCAGGAGCTGCTCTTTGGTTGTCAGTGCACTCCACAGAAGCCAAGCTCACAGCTGGCGAGCACAGCAGTGGTGGTGGGAGCCTCTCCTGCCTCCACGGCAGCACTAAGGAGCAGTGAGCTGAGTGGTAAGGAGTAGCGAGCAGGCTAGAGGTAAGGAGCAAGGGGTCCAGGACTGCAAGAGGTAAGGAGCAAGAGGTCCCAAGGAGCGGGCCTAAACTGTCAGTCGGACACCCCCCTCCCAGGGCTCCCAGACTGCGAGAGGGCACAGGCTGGGCTGAGAAACTTCTCCCCCCCCCACCCACCGAAGTTCATGATTTTCATGCACTGGGCTTCTAGTGCAGAATAAAGTAAAGATAGGAGAGACTGAACACTTCTCTTCAGAAATAGCCGAGGCCAGTGTGGCTCATTTGGTTGAGCATTGACCAGTGCACCAAAAGGTCACTAGTTTGAATCCAGTCAGGGCAGATGCCCAGGCTGTGGGTTGGTGGATGGTGAATGGGCAGTTGGGGTGCATGTGGAAAGCAACTTTTCTTTCTATCTAAAAAATAAACACACACATATTTTTTAAAAATACCAGCCATGGGACAATGGGATGACATCTTTCAAGTGTTGAAAAATAAAAAGTTAACTTGCAGCACTAATAATCCAGCAAATGTATCTTTCAAAAATTAAGGTGAAATAAATGTGTTTTTTTTCAGTCAAACAAAAGTCAAGATAATTTGTTGTTAGCAGACTTGAACTACAAGAAATGTTAAAGATTTTTAGGTGGGCGGGGGGTGGGGTGGAGGGAGAGATCATATATCATAGAAGATCTGGATCTACACAAAGGAATAAAAAGCTCCAGAAATGCTAAGTATGAAAATCAATAAAAATATTTTATTTCTCAATTTCTTTAAAGATAGTTAAGTATTTCAACCAGAGAGATGACTCATGGTTCTACCAGGTAGGGCAATCAAGTGAGGCAAACAACTTCAACTCTACTTATTTTCTAAGTAGATCACACCATTTGTTGCAATATACGTTAGTGGAGATGAGTGCAGAACTACCCAAATAATTTTGTGTGGCCCATATAAAGCACCCAGGAATGCATAATTCACTACCCACAAAATTAATACAGCAACTTTCAAATGGTCTTTGTGATATAAAATACTCTATTGACCACAAGCCATTTCTATTCTGCTAGAAGACCCTCAGAGTTGCACAGAGCTGAGTTCTTCCCATAAGCTCACTTTTAGCAATATATTTAAGAATATTTGCACACAAATCATCAAAATTTTGAATTGTGACACTCATATTTAATTACTTTTTTATTAAATATGAATTCCACTAGGTGGAGACATTTGCCCAATTTTGTAGTTCACACTGAAGAGGCTAGGGAAGGCAAGTATGGAAAGCAGGGGAACAAGTCAGAAAGAAGGCAAACAGCCTGGACAAAGCCTGGTGCTTTGCTTTATATTAGCTTGGCAAATGTATCCACATTACCACATAGAGTGAAGTATTTGCTTTTAATATTTAGCAAAGAAAAGGAGCACGTTTTCTAGGTTGATATTATGTGTGTGTATGTATATGTATTGGTTTTGCTCCAATAATTTGAACTTTAAAATAGCCATTATGGGTTGAATAGATTATTAACCATGCATGTTATACTTTTTCATTTAATCCTACTTGACAGCTCTTGCATTCAACAGTGATGTATTAAGTAAGGGTCTTTAACAATGGTATATATCCTGTTTTTACTGTATTTCAGGTATTTTATATTTAATTAAGATGATCATATAAGGACTATTATTACACTATACATATTTTTATGTAATACTTGAATCTTTTTGATTTTTAAATCCTTATCTGAGGATAAGTTTTTATTGGGTGTTGATAAAGAAGAAGAAAGAAGAAGGGGAAGGGGAGTGGGGGAGGATGAAAGACTGGGAGAGAGAGAGAGAGAGAGAGAGAGAGAGAGAGAGAGAGAGAGAGAGAGAGAGAGAGAAAGAGAGAGAGAGAGAGAGAGAGAGAGAGAGAGAGAGATATCAACCGGTTGTCTCTGCCTGGACCAGGGATCAACTAGGAATCTTGGGGATTGAACCCCACAACCTGACCAAGAAAAGGACCTATGTACTGAAGGGTTCCTTTCCATCTCCCACCAACTGAACCACACAGGCTAGGGCTACTTTAGTCTTTATATTAGTAACTTTGGATAAATGGACACCTCTTCAATTTATGGGAAACAATATGTTTTAAAACGCTATGTAAGTGACAAATATATGTGAGATAATTCTCAAAGTAACTAAAATATAAAGGCCCCAATGTATTGTGGGAAATTTTCTTTTCAATTTGAAGCCTTTTTTTGGTCATCTTGTGTTTCTACTTTTCTGTTTTTATTGGTGCCAACATTATATGGAAACAATATCTTTTTACTTAAATAGGAAATTCATCTGCTCTTTATTTTGTGTTTGAAGTCATAATTCCCTGTGTCATCAGTTAATTTACTTCAAGGAAGTCTCTGAAATGTTGAATTTTCTGAAAGCAACCCAATTCTGTTTCTGTGTGATTTTTTTAAAGTCTTTCTTGTATGAGTACTATTGTCTCTAATTTTATTGTTTTAAAGATTCTCTATTAATTATCTACAGCTGTTCCCATAAATTGATTAAAAACACAACAGACTTTTGTCTTCTAATCCCTTTGAGAGAATTTAGTGATTGATTTATTTTTCATTTTACATCTGTGGGAAAAGAATGACAAATCAGATCTTTATAAAAGTATAGTATAGTTAGAATTCTAATTTTTCATATCTAATAGATCTTACATAATTTGGAAGTGATGCATTTGATATTTCATTTAAAACAGTCAGTATGCACTGGATAAAATAAGATGTCTAGTTCTCCCACAAATCTAACAATTGGTATTCTCTTTAGGATGAAGGCCTGGCCCGCCAGCTGGTGGAGCTGGGCTACCGAGGGACTGGAGAGGTGGTGAAAAGGGAAGATTTTGAATCAAGGAAGGCAGCTATAGAGATTGCAAGGCTGGCTGAGCGAACTCAAAAAAAGTAAGTGTCCATGTTCCAAAACTAGATTTTATAGTAAGTGTAGAGCCTCTGGAAAAACTCATTTTGTTGTAATTGTTGTAATTTGAAAGCACTAGTTGTGGCGAGTCACAGTTGAAATATCCTAAAGTGTGTTATAAGTGACTTTTGCCTTAGAATTTGTTGTACTTCTGAGACCTGTAGAGATTTGGCATCATTATGTTCTCACATTTTTGTAAACATTGATTTATTCAACTCTATTAATGATCACTGGCTTTTGTTACTGTGACGAAGATATGGTTATATAAAATATGAGTCTAATAAAATATATTGAATGTATTATGAAAGAGAGGTACACGTAAAGTGAACTGTACGAAACTGGTAAAACAATTTTATAAAGACTTGACAAAATGTTATCTATTTCCTTTTAAAAATGAATGCTAAAGTTGTAATTGTTGGAGAGGATAATTACTTAGAAGTAGGTATATTGTTCCTAGATAACATTTTAAGAAATATCCAATAATTATGAGTAGGAATCATCCATTTATTTATTATAAAAATAACATTTGTTAGTGGAATATAAATTGGTTCTGGGAATGTACGGTTTTAATAGATTGTTCTAGTGGTTATTGTCGTTCAGAACCATAGAATACTGGAATTTAATATACTGATATTTGGTAATATTAAATGTTATTGTTGCCATAGCACACTATTACAAACAGTAGCTTAAAAGAACACAACTGTATTTATTTATTCATAGCTCTGTAGGTCAGAATTCAGAGTATAGTGGCTCAGATGGTTCTCTACGTATCAAAGTTGAAATCCTGATTCTGGCTGGACAGAGTTCTCACCTGGAGGCTCTGAGAATGAGTCTGTTTCCACACTCATTCAGGTGACTATAGGATTAGGATCCAATTTCCTTGTCAGCTGGGCACTAGTCTTTGCTCCTCCAGGATGCTCAGACCTTCTTATGCTTTCCACGTGGTTCCTCACCATCAAGAATGGGTCATGATTTCCTCCCCCTTCATATCTCTCTGACTTTCTCTCTGCAGCATCTTTCCTGATTCCAGCCAGAGAAAGATCTCTCCTTGTAAGAGTTCATGTGATCACTCAAGGTCTGTCTAGATAATCCAGGATAGTCTCCTTATTTTCAAGTCTGTGACCTTCATTACATCTACAACTCTCTATTGCCATGTAATGTAACATATTAACAGGTTCTAGGGATTCACAGACATCCTTGGAGGGGGCATTCTATTTACCACGGGTAATTTATTTAAAGCTCCAATAATTTATTCCACAGAATTAGACTCAACTTTTATTCTTACAAAATTAAAATGATGCAAAGTACATGTTTATAATGTAATGCGTCTTATATAATACATCAAGGAAGTCTGCTGTAAATATCAATAAATGCTTATTAGTCAGGGGAAGAAGATATTTCTGAGATTTTTGAGGAATTAGTGTTTATTCATATTTTATTAGAGATGTATCCTATTTCATATCAAGATGAGTTTTGTCATGTTTAAAATGTAAATTTTATCCATGTACATGTCCATTTTGTGTTTGAGGATCAAAGTGGATGTTTATGCAATAGACTCCTTAACTGGCCAAAGCTGGAAGTCATTAGAGGACTTAAGTGCCAGTCATGGGAGATTAATCCCCACCCAGAGCTGCTAGAATTGGAAGGCCCTTTCATCTGCAGATCTTCTCAGCCTCCTTCTGTAATGGGTGGGCTCCATATGTTTCCTCTTGCCCCATGTGGGAGTCACTTTATTCCCTTCCCTGCCAGATCCATTGTATGTTATTGGCAGCTGGACCAGTAGAGCGTGTTCTAGAGCCACATATGTCCTGTGCCTGTATTTACTAGAGGATCACTTTGAAAATATGCAGGAACATGTGACCGCTTATCAACCGGTACCAATTTGGAAATAATTGATTCTGCTATTGGATTATCTTACATTAACTTCTCTAATGTGTAGGGAGCAGCCTCAACTAGATCACATATGTTCTAGCAATCAGAAAGCACTCTGTCATTACTTATAATAGTTTGATAGAGGATAGAGTCTGGATAGATGAAAATTAGAGATATCAAGAAGGGGTATTTTGAAAATTACTTTTCTAGAAGAAAGCATAAAGTAAATAAAATTATTCTCGGCTATTTAGTAATTCACTTCACAAATACTCAGACAACCATACTGAATTAGGCATTATGTTATGTGCTGGGATACTCTAGCATATGACTTAAGTCCTACTCTCAAGAAATTTGAGGATTAGGTAAATGAAAGTTACATTGCTGGTGGAATATAAAATGGAAAACAGTTTGACAGTTCTTAAAAAAATTAGACAATAGAGTTGCCATGTGACCCCTCAATTGCACTCTTAGGTATATACCCAAGGGAACTGAAAATATAGATTTACTTAAAAACTTATACACTGCCAAGACTGGTTTGGCTCAGTGGATAGAGCCTCGGCCTGTGGACTGAAAGGTCCCAGATTTGGTTCCAGTCAAGGACATGTACCTTGGTTGTGGGCACATCCCCAGTGCCCCACTGGGCGTTGTGCAGAAGGCAGCTTATCAATGTTTCTCTCTCATCTATGTTTCTAGCTCTCTGTCCTTCTCCCTTCTTCTCTATAAAAAATCAATAAAATATATTTAAAAAAACACACAAACTTATACACCAATGATTATAGCAACAGTGGCCATAAAGTGAAACAATATAGGTATCAACTGATGAATGGATTAAAAATTGTGGCAATTAAATTCAATAAAGTAGTATTCAGCCATAAAAAGCAGTGAATTATCACCCTAGCCGATTTGGTTCAGTGGATAGAGCTTCGGCCTATGGACTAAAGGGTTCCAGGTTTGATTCTGGCCAAGGGCACATGCCTAGATTGCAGGCTTGATCCCCAGTAGGGGACATGCAGGACTCAACCAATCAATGATTCTCTCTCTTCATTGATGTTTCTATCTCTCTATCCCTCTCCCTTCCTCTTTGAAATCAATAAAAATTTTTTTTTTAAAAAAGCAATGAATTACTGTTACATGCTACAACATGGATAACCTTGAACACATTAGACTAAGCAAAGGAAGCCAGACAAAAAGGCTATGTATTATATAGTTCCTTTTATATGAAATGTCCAGAATAAGTAAATTTCTATAGACAGAAAGTGATTTGTGGTTTGAAGGAAGAGTGAACAGAAAATGACTGCTACCAGTTATAGGGATTCTTTTGGGGATGATAAGATGTTCTGGACTTAGATATTAATGACAATTTCACAACTTCGTAAATATTCTAGGAACCATTGCATACCTTAAAAATTTGAATTTTATGGTAAGTGAATTATATCTCAATAAAAAGGCAATTCCAACAGAAAATAATAGATGTTTTCATAGGTATTGTGGTAGCCTACCGAAGTAGTATTATATCAGGATTTGGGTGGCTGTGAAAAGTAGAGAAGGCTCACCTTAGGGCATAACTGCTAAATTTACTCTTTAAAAATAAGTAAGAGTTAATCAGACAGAAAAGAGTATGAAGATGGACACATCCATTTTGTCTCAATTCTATGATACTTCTCTCACAAATCAGTCTCCCTGTCTGTTTTAATTTTCACTTCTTCCCTTGCTGAAGCTTTTGTCTCTGTGCCAGCTAGAGGCCACTCATTCCATAGTTACTTGGTTGTTGTTGTTGGTGGTGGTGGCCAGATTCTCTTGTTCCCTCAACCTTTGCTTTATAACCATCCCTGTTTTCGCTATGATGTAAACCTTATCTCTCATCTCTCCTCCTCTGAGGTTCATGCCAGCTCGGTGTAGGAGCCACAAGGCAGAGGCTATAAAAGTGGAAAGAAGGGATGGGAGTAGTTTAGCTGCTGATACTTTTGTCAAGACTGTCAGTGTAGTTCTTACTGACTGAGGTTGCTTAGCATCCTTTCAAGTATATCAAAGTCTAAGGAACCATCCAACTGTTCAACTGTCTGACTGGTAGCTATGACGTGCAATGACATGAGGGAGCAGATACTCCGACCAGTAGCTATGATGCACACTGACCACCAGGAAGAAGATGCTCAATGTATGAGCATTTAAGTGTGTTGACTTGGCAGCTGTGGTTCTCAGGTGACAAATCCGGAACCAGAGAGGAGGGAGCCCTCTCACAATCTGGGACCCCTTGGAGGATGTCAGAGAGCCGGTTTTGGCCCAATCCCTCAGGCCAGGCCAAGGAACCCCACAGCTGCACAAATCCATGCACCTGGCCTCTAGTTTGACATTATATCTCTTCTTTCGTGAAATGTCTTCTTATTGTTATACTAGAGGCCTGCTGCACAAAATTCATTCAGGGGGGTTGGGAGGTGCTCCTCGGCCCAGCCTGCATCCTCTCCAATCTGGGACTCCTGTGGGATCAGGCCTAAACCAGTAGTTGGATATAATCTGGGACTACTGACCCCTAACTACTAGCCTGATTGCCCCTAACCACTCTGCATGCCAGCCTGATAGCCCCCTAACTGCTCCCCTGGCAGCCTGATTAACACTTGACTGCTCCATTGATGGCCTGATCACCCCCAACTGCCTTCCCCTACAGGGCTGAGGGGTCTGGAGGACTGAGGGTGGATGAGGCGGGCTGAGGAGAATGGGGGACTGAGGCTAGATGAGGTTGGATGCTGCAGGGACTGGATGAGGTAGGGGCTGAAGGGATTGAGGAATTGAGGCATGATGAGGTGGGGCTGAGAGGACTGGGCACTGCCATATTGTGGCTGTGGACACTGCTATCTTGTGAAGGTGTGATAATCAATTAGCATATCTCCTCTTTATTAAATAGGAAGAGCTCTCTGTATGTTCTAATTACAAGTTCTTTGCCCAATACACATTTTGCAAATATTTTACAGTGTTATTTTTTAAAATTTTCTTAACACTACATTTTAAATAGTAGAAAATTGTAATTATGATGAAATTCAACTTATCAATTTTTCTTTATCGTTCAATTTTGTGTGTGTATTATAAGCATTTTTCAAATATTCCAACATCACACATAATTTTTCTTTTTATTTTCTTCTAAGACTTTAAGAGTTTTAGGTTTTATATTTAGATATATAATTCATTTGAATTATATATTGTGTATTTTGCAAGGTAAGAGTGAAAGATTTTTATTTTAAATTTGGATTTCTAATTGTTGACATTTGTTGAAAGACCATCTTTTCTCTATTGGATTTTTGAAGTACTTTTGTCAATAAGCAATTGTTCATATATGTGTGGGTCTGTTTCTTATGGACTTTTTTATCCTATTCCATTGACCTGTGGGTCTATCATTTTGTGAACAACACATTGTTATTAGGTTTTAAAAATAGGTAATAGGAGTCCTCCAACTTTGTTTTTCTTTTAAAAAAATGTTTTAAAGTTTAGGTTTTTTATTTTTATTTTTAATATATATTTTTGTATTAGTCTTGCATTCCTGGGATAAACTAAAATTTCATATATAGATAGATAAATAGATATGTATATATCCATATCTATATCTATATCTATATCTAATCTATAGATTTAATTTGCTAATATTTTCTTCAAGATATTTGCTTCCATTTTTATGAAGTGCATTTGTCTTCAGTGTTCTTTGCCTGTAATGTCTTTTCCTCATTCCTTTTTTTTAAATTTAATAAATCTTTATTGTTCAGATTGTTACAATTGTTTCTCTTTTTTCCCCCAATAGCTCCCTTCTACGTGGTTCCTACCCCACCCTCTTACCCTTACCTCCCCCCATATTGTCCTCATCCATAAGTATATGACTTTTGTCCAGTCTCTCCCTGCACCCCCCTCACACTTTTCCCCTTGAGATTTGTCAGCTCACTGCCTTTCTATGCCCCTGATTCCATTATATTCACCAGTTTATTCTGTTCATCATATTTTTTATTCACTTGATTTTTAGATTCACTTGTTGATAAATATGTATTTGTTGTTCATAATTTTTATCTTTACCATTTTCTTCTTCTTCCTCTTCTTAAAGAGCACCTTTCAGCATTTCATATAATACTGCTTTGGCAGTGATGAATTCTTTTACCTTTTTCTTATCTGTGAAGCTCTTTATCTGATCTTCAATTCTGAATGATAGCTTTTCTGGGTAGAATAATCTTGGTTGTAGTTCTTGCTATTCATCACTTTGAATATATCTTGACACTCCCATCTGAACTGTATAGTTTCTGTTGAGAAATCAGCTGACAATCATATGAAAGATGGTGAAAGATATTTAAGGAATCTATACTAATAATATAGGAATATGCAAATTGTCTGAAACAAATTTAAAATAAGTAAATACAAAAAAAAAACAAACCACCTTGTAGGTAACTAACTGTTTTTCTCTTGCTGCTTTTATAATTCTCTCTTTGTCTTTTGTTCTTGGCGTTTTAAGTATGATGTGTTTTGGTGTGGTCCTCTTTGGATTCCTTTTGTTTGGGGTTCTGTGTGCTTCCTGAACTTGTACGTTTATTTCTTTTACCAGGTGGGGGAAGTTTTCAGTTATTATTTCTTCAAATAGGTTTTTAATATCTTGCTCTCTCTCTTCTTCTGGCATCCCCATAATTCTGATGTTGGTATGCTTGAAGTTGTCCCAGAGACTCCTTACACTACCTTCAAATTTTTGGAATCCTTTTGATTTTTCAGTTGAGTGTTTTCTGCTTCTTCGTATTTCAAATCTTTGACATAATTCTTGTGTTCCTCTAGTCTGCTGTTGGGTCTCTGTATATTATTCTTTATTTCAGTCAGTGTATGCTGTATTTCTAGTTGGTCCTTTTTCATATCCTCAAACGTCTCACTAAATTTATTGATCTTGGACAAATCCAGTTTGGCTCAGTGGACAGACCGTCGGCCTGCGGACTGGAAGGTCCCGGGTTCAATTCCAGTCAAGGGCACGTACCTTGGTTGTGGGCACTTCCCCATTTGGGGTTGTGCAGGAGGCAGCTGATCGATGTCTCTCTCTCATTGATGTTTCTGACTATCTCTCTTCTTTCCTCTCTGTGACAAATCAATAAATATATAAAAAAATTAATTTATTGATTTTTTTTCAAGGAAATTCTTGAAAAACCTTATTATCATGGTTTTGAACTTTATATCCAGTCAGTTGTTTTCCTCCATTTCTTTTGTTTGTGATCTTTTTCTTTGTCTCTGCATTTTCACTGTTTCCTTGAGTTGGTAGAGTAGCTTTGTGTGCTAGTTGTCCTATATGGTCCATAGCTCCGCCTCCCCAGTTACCTGAGGTGGACACTCTTGGTGCACCTCTTTGTGGACTGTGTGTACAGCCTTTTTGTAGTTAAGTCTTGATTGTTATTGGTATCACTGCGGGGAATTAACCTCCAGGCCAATTGGCTATGAGAATCAGCTGTGTCTATGCCAGAACTTCTGTGCTGGAGTCAACCTTATGAGACAAGACTTGCAAAATTGTCAGAGCACAGAGGCTTCCTGTCAGCCCTGCCCTATGAGGCCCCTAAGTGTCAGTGTCCATTGGTAATTGCTGCAGCCCTCTCTGAGCACACTCACGTGCAAGCCTCCAGACCTCTGCCTTTCATGGCTTCCCTGAGTTTCCATGCACTCCTCTTTTTTTCCAACAATCCAGACTCCCCCCATATGAGTCTCTCCCAGAACTGGGGTTCAGTACAGTCAGGAGTTTCTGTCTCCCTCCTGCTAGAAGAAGCTAGCCAGGCACTCCACCACCTGTCCTCTCCATGCATGTGTCTCCATACCTCAGCTTTTTGCAGCTCCTCTGAGTCTCCATGGACCCCTCTCTTTCCTTCTAGTTGTAGAATTTCCACTCAGCCAGCCTTCCTGTGGTTCTGGATGATGTCCATTCTATCTTTTAGCTGTAGTTTTGAAATTGTTGTGCAAGGCAGCAGTTTAGCTGTTCACCTATGCTGCCATCTTGGTTTCTCCTCTTTTTCTCATTTCATATCAGAGTGATTTTGATCTCATAAAATGCTTTGTGAAGTTTTAATTGATCTTTCAAACATTCTGAAAGTATTTCTGTTGAATTAATATTTTTTCTTAATTGTTTGGTAGAGGTTACCAGTGAAACCTTCTAATCCTGGAGTTTTCAACCAGTGAGAAGGTTGTTAACTACAAATTTAATTCCTTAATTATATAAGGACATTCAAGTTATTTTTTTTCTTTCTGAATAAATAAGCTTTTATAGTTTGTATCTTTCAAATAATTTGTTCATTTAATTGTTTATGAAGTATATAGGCATAATAAATTCATAATATTTTGTTATATCATTTAAATATATATCGGATCCATAAGAATATCCCCCTTTTCATACTAGTAAATTGACCTTAATCTAACTATATAAGATTTAGTAATTTTAATGACATTTTTCAAAAAACATCTTTGGGACTTAATGATTTTCTGTTTTCTGTTTCACTGATTTCTGCTCTTTATTTCCTTCAGATTACATTTGTTTCAGTTTTTTCTTTTTCTAGTGTCTTAAGGTAGAAATTTAGATACTGACTTTAGACATTTCTTCTTTTCTGCTATAAACTTTTAATGTGGTCTATTTTCCTATCAGTACTATTTTAGGTGACTTCAGAAATGTTTAGGTTTATTTTGTTTTTTATTCAATTCAAAAGATTTTAAAATTTTCTTTGTGACCCATACATTATTTTGAAGTTGTTAACGCCCAAATATTATAGTTTTTGAAATATTTTTTGATATTGATTTCTAGTGAAATTCTTTTTATGAAATGAGAATATATTCTATATGATTTTATTCTTTTGACATTTCTTGAGATCTATATTTTATCCCAGTTTACAGTCTATGTTGGTGAATGTTCTAAGTGCGATTAAAAAGAATGTGTATTCTGCTGTTTTAGGTGGAATATTCTAAAGAAATCAATTAGGTGAAGTTGCTTGATAGTGTTTCTGGGATCTCTGCATCCTTACTGATTTTGTGCCTACTTGTTCTCTGTTACTTAGAGATGAGTGTTGCCACCTCCAATATAATTAATTTTCTGTACATTTTTTCAGTTTATCTATTTTTGCTTTATTCATTTTGATGCTCTAATGTTAGATGCATAAACTTTATAATTTATAGCTTCTTGAAGAATTGACCCCTTTATCATTTATTTTTAAATTTTTTTATCATTTATTTAACATCTTATTTTATTCCTGGTAATAATTCATTTTTCAGAAGTTTACTTCTTTTGTTATTAGACAGTCACTTGAGCTTTTAAATAGTGTTTGCATGGTATATTTTCAATCATTTTACTTTTAGTTTACTTATATTAATATATTTATATCGAATTTCTGTATAGACAGCATATATTTAATCTTGTTTTCCTAGCTCTACTGCACTTGCTGCCACTCGGTAGGCTTGCTGCCACTCCACTGTGGTCGCCAGGCTGTGGTGGTCAGCTGTGAGCCCTGCATCTGGTGCCCCTCAGTCAGTTGATGGATGCTCCCACTGTGGGAGTGCACTGACCGCCAGGGGGCAGCTGCTGCATTGACTGTTGCCCCCTAGTGGTCAGTGTGCATCATAGGGACCAGTTGATCTCATTTGGTTGTTTGTTCACTTAGGCTTTTAAATATATATAGATAAATGATTTTTTAAAAATATGTATTTATTGATTTTAGAGAGGAAGGGAGAGGGAGAGATAGAAACATCAATGATGAGAGATAACCATTGATTGGCTGCCTCTTGCACACCCTGTAGTGGGGATTGAGCCCACAACCCAGCCAGGTGCCCTTGGCTGGAATTGAACCCAGGACCCCCTGTCTGCAGGCCAACGCTCTATCCACTGAGCCAAACTGGCTAGGGCTAAATGATTTTTATTATTGAGACCATTCCCCCTTTGCCTTTCTCCACCAAGTATATATGTGATTTAAATCTACCTCTTGCTATTTGTTTTCTGTTTGTCAAAACTGGCTTTTTCCTGCCTTCCTTTAAGTTTAGTTTTTTAGAATGGTTCCATTTTATCTTTTATTTTTATCATGATTTATCTTTTATTTTTATCATGATTGCCTTATTATACTTCTTTAAACTATTTTTAGTGATTGCTTTTAAAAAAGTCAGTGTTTGCTAAAGTTTGTAATATTTCTCTTTAGCTTAGAATAGTGTACTTTATAATAATATAACCTTTTCAGGTAGTGTTTAAGCATTTTACCCTAGCTCCACTCACTCTTTGCTTTTTGTTCCATTCATGTCATACATTTATTTGAAGTATGTTACAAATTCTAAATGTAGTGTTAATATTTTACTTAAGATACTCATCTTTACAAGTGATTCCAAATAAAAATATATTCTTTTATATTTTTTAAAATTTCTTTATTGATTAAGGTATTATATATGTGCCTTATCTCTCTATGTTCCCCCAACTCCCCACTCATGACATCACCCCCCTGTTGTTTGTGTCCAATGGTTAGGCTTATATGCATTCATTCAAATCCTTTGGTTTATATTTCACCCTTGCCCTCTCCTTCCTCTACCTTTCCTCTGAGGTTTGACTGTGTGATTGATGCTTCTCTGTCTCTGCATCTGTTTTTGTTCATTAGTTTATGTTGTTCATTATAACCCATAAATGAGTGAGGTCATGTGATATTTATTTTTCTCTGATTGATTTATTTCACTTAGTATAATGCTCTCCAGTTCCATCCATGCTGTTGCAAATGGTAAGAATTCCTTCTTTTTTAACGCAGTATAGTATTCCATTGTGTAGATGTACCACAGTTTTTAATCCACTCATATATTAATGGTCACTTAAGCTGTTTCCAAATCTTAGCTATGGTAAATTGTGCTGCTATGAATATATGGGTGCATCTATCCTTTCTAATTGGTGTTTCTAGTTTCTTGGAATATATTCATATTGGAAGTTCCATTTTTAGTTTTCTGAGGAAATGCTATTTTCTCATTTTTAGCATTCTTCATTTCTTTGTGTAGATTAAATTTTCTATTTGGGAGTACAGTTCTTCTAACTGAATACTTTGTTGACTTTTTTTTTTTATAGTGTACGTCCTTTAATAATGAATCTCCTCACTTACATTTTTTGACCAAAATATTTTTGAAAAATATTTTTGCTGGGTATAGAATTCTGGAGTCAGATCTTTCTTCAATTATCAGCAAACCCTGCACATATCTGCATTTGTAGTGGGAGTGGGTATCCTTTCTCTCCATGCTCTAGCTCTTCTCTCAGCAGCAGCTCATCTTTGTATCTGTGATAGGACTGCAATTCAATGTTGTTGGCTTAGTTTTTGTTCTGACAGTTTCCATTTCCTGCATCTTTAGCTTAATCAAGATGATCATCTTTTATGCTATCAGATAGAAAAATGAATTATTTCTATCTCTTTGATTTATAGGCAGTAAGTACTACATGATGGCCTGCTGCTCTATGCACATAATGTAGTTTATTTAGCTTACTAATTTTAAGAGCAGTATTTTCCAATCTCTTAAATTTCTGTATCTTATTAAATAAGTATGAATAATATCAGCTGAAATTTTTCATTATCAGTTCTTTTTTATTTTGATTTTTTATGATGTACTTGATTTTGTTTCATGCTTATTAGAATTATAACTCTTCTAAATAAATATTTGTGTGAAAATTATTGAGAAACATTTCAAATGTAACTTTTCCAAATAAAATCTATTACAAAAATATTGGATGGAACTATTCTTTCATGTACTTAAAGGATGTGACCAAATAAAAATATTTTTTCACTAAGTCTACAATTAGATATTGGTAAATATTCAACTAGTTGAATATTGTAACATAATGAAAATACACACTGAATTTTTTTCTTCCTTCCTCTCATTGTCCTTTCTTCTCCCTCTATTCCTTTCTCATTCTTCTTCTCTCTTTTTCTCCAACAAACAAGTAATTAAATGGTATTGATATTTCTGAGGATCATCATTATCTATCATCTATCTATCTATCTATCTATCTATCTATCTTTCTATCTATCTATCTATCTATCTATCTATCTATTATCATCTACCTATCAACAAATGTACAGTCAACCCTTGAATAACATAGGTTTGAGCTAAGCAGATCCACTTGTATGTGAATATCTCTCTATGTATAAAAGCCTAAGTTACCATTTGACTGACTAATAGCTATAATTCACACTACCATCAGGAGATAGACAACTCCAACTGATGGTGCTGGTGGGGTCCAGATGAATGGGACTGGGCAAGATGGACTGGACACACCCTGGAGCCGTCCAGCATGCTCTCCCCTGCCCCAGTCATGCACTGGTGGGGTCCCTCACCTGGCCTGCACCCTCTTGCAATCCAGGACCCCTCAGGGAATGTCAGAGAGCCACAAGCCAGGCTGAGGGACCCCACCTGTGCACAAATCCATGCACCAGGTCTCTAATTCTTCAATAAATAGAGTATGTTTTCTCTTCTATATTTTCCCCATTTTTTTATTAATGTACAACATGTATACATATCTTTCCCATTGCCCCCGCCCACCCTACTCCCATACATGCCCTCAGCCCCTAGTGTCTTGCGTCCATTGGTTATGCTTATATGCATTCATACAAGTCCTTTGGTTGGTCTCTTATCTACCCCACTCTTCCTAGCCTTCTTGCTGTAATTTGACAGTCTATTTGATGCTTTACTGCCTCTGTACCTATCTTTTTGTTTATCAGTTAATAATGTTCTTTATTATTCATAAATGAGTGAGAGCATGTGGTATTTTTCTTTCATTAACTGACTTATTTCATTTAGCATAATGCTTTCCAGTTCTATCTAGGTTGCTGCAAATGGTAAGAATTCCTTCTTTTTTATAGCATAGTATTCCATTGTGTAGATGTACCATAATTTTCTGATCCAGTCATCTGTTTATGGGCAACTAGGCTGTTTCCAAATCTTAACTATGATGAATTGTGCTGCTATGGACATAGGGGTTCATAAATCCTTTCTGATTGGTGTTTCTACTTTCTTAGGATATATTCCTAAGAGTGGGATTGCTGGGTCAAATGGGAGTTCCATTTTTAGTTTTTTGAGGAAACTCCATACCGTTCTCTGTGATGGCTGCACCAGTCTGCTTTGCCACCAGCAGTGCACCAGGGTTCCTTTTTCTTTGCATCTTCTCCAGCACTTTTTATTTGTTGATTTGTTGATAGCCATTCTGACAGGTGTGAGATGGTATCATGTTGTCATTTTGATTTGCATCTCTTGGATAATTAGTGACTTTGAGCATGTTTTCATGTGTCTCTTGGCCTTCCTTCTATCTTCCTTCCAAAAGATTCTATTTAGGTCTGTTGCCCTTTTTTTATTGGATCATTTATCTTCCTTTTATTAAATTGTATAAGTTGCCTGTAGATGTTGGAGATTAAACCTTTATCAGTGATAACATTTGCAAATATGTTCTCCCACACAGTGTGTTTTCTTGTTGTTTTGTTGATAGTTTCTTTTGCTGTGCAAAAGCTTTTTATTTTGATGTAGTCCCATTTGTTTATTTTCTCTTTAGTTTTTTTTTATATACAATATCATGTCATCTACAAATAAGAACAGATTTACTTCTTCTTTTCCAATTTTTATGCCTTTTATTTTTTTTCTTGTCTAATTGCAATGGCTAATACTTCCAGTACTATGTCAAACAGGAGTGGCGAGAGTGGGCATTCCTGTCTTGTTCTTGTTCTTAGGGGAAATGGTTTTAGTTTTTCCCATTGAGTATGATGTTAGCTGTGTGTTTATCATATATAGCTTTTATTATGTTGAGGTATGATCCTTCTATTCTCACATTGTTGAGAATTTTTCTCAAGAAAGATTATTGGGTTTTGTCAAATGCTTTTTCTGCATCAATTGCTATGACAATGTGATTTTCATCTAAATTTGTTTATGTGATGTATCACATTTATTGATTTGTGGATATTATACCATCCTTGCATTCCTTGGATAAATCCTACTTGGTCATGGTGTATGATCTTTCTGATGTACTGCTGGACCTAACTTGCTAGAATTTTGTTGAGGATTCTGGCTTGTAATTCTCTTTCATTGTGTTGTCTCTACCTGGTTTTGGTATTTCAGTGATGCTGGCTTCATAGAAGGAGCTTGGAAGTGTTCCTTCTTATTGAATTTTTTTTTGAATAGTTTGAGGAGGATCAGTTTTAATTCTTCTTTGAATGTTTGGTAAAACTCCCCTGTGAAGCCATCTGGCCCTGGTTTTTTGTTTGCTGGAAGCTTTTTGATGACTGCTTCAATTTCTTCCATAGTTATTGGCCTATTGAGATGTTTAGATTCTTCCTGATTGAGTTTTGGAAGGTTATATTTTTCTAGGAAATTGTCCATTTCCTGTAGGCTGTCCAGTTTGTTGGAATAGAGTTTTTTATAGTATTTTTTTTAACAATCCTTTGCACTACAGTGGGGTCTGTTGTTATTTCACCTCTTTCATTTCTGATTTTATTTGGGTCCTCCTCTTGCTTTGCTTATTAGTGAGCCTGCCTAGAGGTTCATCAATCTTGTTTATCCTTTCAAAGAACCATTTCTTACTTTTGTTGATCTTTTGTATTTTTTTTTGTTCTCTATCATTTATCTCTGCTCTGATCTTTATTATTTCCTTCCTTCTGCATACATTGGGATTTTCTTGTTGCTCTCTTTCTAATTCTAGGAGTTGTAGGGTTAGGTAATTTATAACTACTGTTTCTTTTTTTTTTTTTTTGCAGTAGGCTTGTAGAGCTATGAACTTCCCTCTCAAGACTGCTTTCGCTGTGTCCCATATTTTTGGATTGTTGTGTTTTCATTGTCATTTGTTGCCATGATGTTTTATATTTCTTCCTTGATCTCTCTGGTAACCCAGTCATTGTTTAATAGCATGCTGTTTAATCTCTATGTGTTTGTTTTTCTTGGACTTTTTTATCGTAGTTGATTTCCAGTTTTATGCCACTGTGATCTGAGAAGATGCTTGGTATGATTTTTATCTTCTTAAATTTGAAGAGACTTTGCCTATGACCCAACATATGGTCTATCTTTGAAAATGACCCATGTGCACTTGAGAAGAATATATATTCTGTGGCTTTGGGTGAAATGTTCTGAAGATGTCAATGAATTGACATCTGGTCTATTGAGTCATTTAGGACTGATGTTTCTTTGCTGTTTTTTTTTTGTTTGTTTAGAGGATTTGTCCAATGGTGATAGTGGAGTATTAAAGACTCCTACTATAATTGTATTGCTTTCAGTTTCTCCCTGGATATCCTCCAGAAGTGTTTTTTTATGTACTTGGGTGCTCCTGTATTGGATGTACAGATGTTTAGCAGAGTTATTTCTTCTTGATGGATTGCTCCCTTTAGTATTATGAAGTGGCCTTCCTTATATCTTATTATGTCCTTCAATTTGAGATCTAATTTGTCATATATATATGTTTTTTATTTACATTCATATGAAAACTCTTTTTCTTTCCCTTCACCTTCAGTGTTTGCACATCTTTTTTTCTAAGGTGGGTTTCTTGTAGACAGCAGATATATGGGTCATATTTTCTTATCCAATCCGTTACCCTATGTCTTTTAATTGGGGCATTTAATCCATTTAATCCATTTACATTTAAAGTTATTATTGATATGTACTTATTTGTCACCACTTTTATTCTTTACCCCTGTGTTCCTTCTTCGTTTCCGATTTCTTTTTTTTACAACAGATCATTTAACATTTCTTGCACTGCTGTTTTGGGGGTAATAAACTCCCTTAGTCCTTTTTTGTCTGTGAAGCTCCTGATTTCACCTTCAATTTTGATTGATAGCCTTGCTGGGTACAGTATTCTTGGATTCATGACTTTGTATGACTTCCTTTGCATGACTTTGTATATTTCATTCCATTCCCTTCTGGCCTGATGAGTTTCTGTTGAGAAATCAGTCGCTCATCTGATTGGGGTTTCTTTGTAGCTGTCTGTTGCACTCTGGCTGCTTTTAAGATTCTTACTTTGTCATTGGTGTTTACCAATTTAATTATAATGTGCCTTGGCATCGGTCTTTTGGGGTTCATTTTGCTTGGGACTCTGTGAGCTTCTTAGATTTGTGTGTTTTTTTTCTTTCCTATATCAGGGAAGTTTTTTGTTATTATTTCTTCAAACAGGTTTTCTATTCCTTGCTCAGTTTTCTCTCTTTCTGGACCCCCTGTTATGCAGATGTTATTTTGTTTTGTGTTGTCCCAAAGTTCCCATAGGCTCTCCTCCTGCTTTGTAATTTGTTTTTTCTAGAAGCTGTTCTACTTGGGTATTTTTTCCTACTTTTTCTTCTAGCTCACTGATGCAGTTCTCTGCTTCTAGCCTACTCTTGATGTTTTTTATTGAGTTCTTTACAGCAGTGATGTCATTTTTCATTTCTTCTGGGTTCTTCATTTCCTCTTGGTTCTTACTCATATTGTCAGATTTTCTTCCATTATTTTCAGCCACCTTATGCCCATTTCTCTGAATTCTTTCTCTGGCAGGTTGCTTGCCTCCAATTCATTTACTTCCTTTTCTGGTGATACCTGCTTTTCTTTCATATGCAGGCCATTTCTTTGTCTCCCCATGATCTTTCTTCTCTGGGTGTATGTTTATGTAATTCTCTCTCTCCTCATCCCAGGTGCAATCTGACCTTTCTGTGGTGGATTATAGAGCTCTTCTGAATCCACGTGTTTGTGCCTACTTGGGACTGGTGTTCTGGAATTCGTAGCTGCTCAGGGGTGCCACAGTTGTAGATTCTCAGGCTTATATCATTCACCCTCCCCTTCAAGATGGTCTCCACATCCAAGCTGTCGGTTCTGGGAGGGAACCCAGCAGCAGTAGGGGCTTCTCAGTCAGGAGAGCCCTGTCCATCAGTCCCCTGCCTTCTCCTTAGTATAGTTGTCCCTCATCTCACCAACACACACTCCATGTGCTACCCTCAGTTGTTCCCTCTGTCTGCTCCAGGACAAGGCTCAGGACACGTCTATCTATTCTGTGGCCATTTTTTTTGTCCCTCCCGTATGATTTTTCTTAAGGACATTTGCTTTTCTCTAGCATACTTTATTATAAGAATACAGTATATAATACATATAACAAATAAATATGTGTTTTCAACTATTTATATTATTGCTCAGGCTTCCAGTCCTTAATAGGCTATAATAATTAAGGTTTTAGAGAGTCAAAAGTTATACACAGATTTTCTACTGTGTAGGGTGTTAGTACCTCTAGACCTGGTGTTGCTAAAGGGTCAACTATATACTCTTTTTCTGTTGATTACTTATATGTATTCTTTTGTTAATACTTATAATTAATTCTAACTCAGAGAGTAAATGGACACTTGCTGAGATGAATTATTTTTTTATTTACCATATTATTACCATTGCCACTTTTATTTATAGATGTTAGCCTCTTTGAGCTTCAGATACATCTGTTCCTGGTCAGTTTGTCTCTGTGATTAGAGTGTTGGGCTGTAGAATGAAGGACTATGGGTTTGATTCTAGTCAAGGGCAGTAACTCGGTTATAGGTTCGGTCCCCACCCTGATCAGGATGCATGTGGGAGGCAACCAAGTGATGTTTCTCTCCCACATTGCTCTCTCTCTCTCTCTCTCTCTCTCTCTCTCTCTCTCTCTCTCTCTTTCTCTCTCTCTCTCTCTCCCTTGCACTTTTTCTAAAAATCAATGGGAAACATATCCTTGGGTGAGGATTAACTAAAATAAATAAATAAGTAAATCTAAAAAGACTCAAGGAGAAAACTATTTAAACAGAATTGAATATTGATAGTAGTTCAGCTAATGATTAATCAAAAGGCAAATAAAATTTACATGTTTAAAACACTTTTAGCCCTTTTCTTCAGATTATGATTTAGATCCTGTTTGTTTTTTGTTGTTGTTTTCTTTTCTTTCTTTTTTTTTTCTCTTAATTAAGCATTTGGCTTAAATTTTGTTGATTGATTTAATAGTCATTCATAACCACTTTGTAGGCAGAATCAAGGACCTCTTCGCCGATTCACCTGATTTATTTTACCTGTGCTGATGTCTTTGAAGCAATTGCAGATAATCTATGTCTTGAAGTACTAAAACTTTTCTTTTGACTTTTATTGCCTTATAACCTCTCATTTTTCTTTATGTTTGCTATTTTCTACTACCTTTGCTGTATTTTCTTCCTTTTTCTTATTAACTTAGAACTCTTCTAAAGGACAGGTTTGCTTGTTCCTCCCCCGCCCCCACACTCTTTTGCATTCCACTATTTTCACATCTCAAATACTTCTATATTTGTAGTTGTTCCAAGTTGGATCTCTAACCCTGACTTCTCCCCTGGGCTTTTAGTGCTATGTCTGTTTTTGTTTTTAATATTAAGTTGTCAAACCATTAATAAAATACTCCCCCAAAAGATCTCATTATTTTTTCTCTTATAGATGTGCTCCCCATACAAAAATACCATTTTTAAAAAATTTTATATCCAAGTGATAATTTCCCCCCTTTATAGTGTTATATTTTAAAATATCTTCAAATCTATTTGATGAGCAATTCTAAAAGGCAATTAACAGTATATTTCTGTTGATTCTTTTGCTAATATTTGGTCTTTCATTCATACATTTTTCACTCTGTTACTTTGCTAATCTAGTTTTTTCTTCAGATCGACTTGATTTATTGTAATGTATTACCTGATTGCTCAATATCAATTTTCTTCATTCTCTAATAACATACTGCCAGAACATGCATAGCTTCCAAAACATCTCCTTCCTGCTATCTTTTCCCCTTTCCATTCCTCCCTCTATCAACTACTGAAATCTACATTCCTACAAAAGAATTTGAGGAGGTTCACAAAGGGACTCTGAATACCTCATGGCAATAAAATTTTATAAGGTGGAGAGAAGGACAAGTAAAGGTTGTAGAATTGCAGTGAAACTGAGATTGCGATTAGTGACCAAAATTCATGCCAGATTTGGGAAGATAATGCATGAAGAAAATATTTACAATAATTTATCATGTCCACCTGGAACAACAAAACCGCTGACCAGAAGCACTAAGAGCTGAAGGGGAGGAAAACTTTCCTCAAGCCTCTCAGGGTCCCTGATTGGGTTTGAAAATTAAACTGAAACACAGATTAACAAAAAGAAAGGATATAGATTTATTTGATATATATTTTACATGACACAGGAGCCTTCATGAGGAAATAAAGACACAACAAAATGGACATGAGTACTTTATGCTGGATTTATGAAGATTACATTGTCATGGAGGAATATAAGGTTAAGGAATATGAGGCAATTGTTGTAAACTGGGGAAGACTTAGCAAGACCTCTTCTTGCAGATTCTTCTTCGTGTCCTTTTGTCTTCAGAGAAAAGGATGCTCCCTTCCTCTGGGTATAAGGATGGGTCCTTCCCTGACTTGTTTCAGGGAAGAAGAATGAGTAGGGAAGAGATGAGAGTGACTCTCTTGTTCTTGCTTAAAATATTCAATCTGCCCTATATTTTGGGATAATGTATCCTGAGCCCCATCAGAGCTGAGATACATTTTTCTCAAAGAAGTCATGTAATGAGAGCCAACTTATGGCAGAGTGAACTATATCACCATCAACATTTTATAACAACAATACCAAGTTTTACAGAAAAAAGTATTTAATTCTTGCCCTGTAGGATCAATACGAAATTTTATCCCTTCAATTTAAAACCCTATCAAGTTACCTAATTGTATCTACCAAAATTTATCTTTTTACTACTTATTAAGCAAATATGTTGAGCAATTGCCTTAATATTAGCCATCATGAATGTTACTGTTTGTTCTTTTGTTCATCCAAATTATTGTTTTTCCTGGTTTTCTTTCCCTCATTAGAAATCAAGAAGACATAGATTTTATCTCAACATTGCTCTTGTGCTGTTTTGTTTATCTACTTGGTTCTGCTCTGGTGAGACATTCAATGTAGTAGTGGATCTTAGCAAGGCTCTCATAATATAATAGGTTATAAGGCTCAAGACTTTGACTTTTATTCAAAATGTCTTACCGAGCTAGTTCTCTTTTCTTCCCAGGAATTGTTTTCTTATTTACTTTTTTTTTAAAAAAGTTTTCACCATCAGATTTATTATTGACAACATCAAAATCAAAGTTAAATAAAATATAATTACACTCATGCTTTTGAGAATCATAGACTCAGGTATGACCAGAGACTCCCAACCCCACAGCTCTTAGTTCAGACCTTTGCTCTTAGTTCCAACTGCAGCAATGTGGCTGACCTCAAATCCGCCCCCCCCTCCGCCTCTGCAGAGCATCCAGCCAGATCACCAGCTTATGGCCAAGGCGGTCATTGGGGCCTTTGACTTCCACCAGCTTGAGCGGTAGTCACCGACAGGTGCCAGCCCCCAAATAGCAAACGAGGTCCTTGGCTTGCTGCAGAGAAGCGAAGCGCTCCCTGCTGACAGCGGATGCTGCTCTGACTTCCTGGGCCTGCCACGCGGCCGCCACCGAGGCTTGCAGCCGTGGGCGGGGCAGTGTGGATCCCCGAAGCTTGGCCTCGGTGGCGGGCCACCTGCTTGCGAAGAAGCTGTCTGTGCACAAGTCCGGGGGAATGCCTGGTAGGCATTTCTGAAGACGTCTGCTATCCCCGTCCACGGGAGGAGGCCAAACAGAGCTCTAAAGGTGGACCCTTCCCCGTGAACTCCTTGGTCCAAGCCACTGTGTCTGTAGTGGTCCAGCACCAGCTCTTGCAGGGAGCACAGGACTGTGGCGGGTGCCCCCTTGCCCCTCCCCGTACCTTTTTCCCTTCCCATCATCTCCCTCCTCCTGCCCCCCCACCCCCAATGCATCACCAACATGCACTTGCCCATCCTGAATTGGGGGCACAGCCGGCCGTAGTGATGGTCACAGGCTTCACATCCTGCACGGTGACTTCAGGCAGCTGCTGTACCTCCAATATCTTGGGGACGCCTTCAGGTGCACGGCTGTCTGAGACAGCGACAGGCGATGCCCGTCCTTACCTGGGGTCCACCAGCCCTTCTGTGATGCACTCCATAGCGGGTGTGAGGCCTTTTAAGTGCTGGTGGAGGTTGAGAGCCAGCCCATCCCACCACCGGCCTCTGCTGTCGGGACAATAGACTTTCTGGGACAAAAGATTCTCAAGTTCCCTGACTGCTTCCTCGGACGTGTGGAGTGGCTGCAAGATTTCCACAGCTGAGACAGGATCCTGGTATAAATCCACCCAACGGTGAAGCACAGCGGAAATCAAGGCAAACCCTGGTGGTACCTCAGGGAAGGGTGGTCTGTAATGGCCCAGCACCTGCTCCTCCAGCTCCTTCAGCTCTTTCTGATCCCTCCTGGCACGTTGGGAGAGCTCCTTACACATCTCAGCTCGAAGCAGTCATTGCCATTGCAGCAGAAATCTCACTCCGCAGGTGGGCGGAGGCTGCATACCTGCTGAGGTCGTCTGTGTCCTGGAAGACAGGGTTTTCCAACTTACCGAGACTTACCGTGTACTGAGGGAAGGTCATAGCCCAGGTTGACCAGCAGCACGGTGAAAAGCTGGCCCTGCCCACCCTCCCCCATCCCCTTACCCCCAGGCAGCTTCCTCCTCTTTGGGGAATTAGTCAAGAAGAGCAGCAGGGCCCTGAACACACCGCCTGGGGGCCTCTATGCACTCTCAGTGATGGGCTCGCCAAGTCTTTGGCTCTTTTAAGATTACTGTCTCGATTCTGGGTGGGTTCTTGTCCCAAATACGGACGGAGGACTGTCTGGAAAGTTTGACCAAAGCAGGCCTCAACCAGCGGCTGCTTCTGCCCACGGGGGTTCCCCAAGCGGAAGGTCTTTGCCAGGGTTCTTAGTTCAGGAGCAGAAAGTAGTTCAAACACTGCAGGGAGTTCTTGCAATTCGGATTCTGTCTGCAAAAAGCCAGCTGGCTCCTCTTCTCCAACCACAGGCTTTAAGTCCAGGGTGATCTCTTCATATTCCACTGTATGCATCTTAATTCAGCTGTACTTACATGGGAAAAGTCTGACGTATAACTTCTGACCACTATCTAATAACTAATGACAATTCTCTTCTGCTCATCGAAGAGCATCTATCCTGTCGCTCCCAGCACCACCAGGAAACTCCGAAGGTAATAAGGTGACTGGGCTTATTACCAGGAACATCACAGCTAAGAACCTCATTCTTTAAGCCACTGTCACTTTCTAGAGGAAATTTTTGGATGTCACGCCACTTAGAAGAGTCATGCATAGAAATATGAGATTATGTGTCCCGACCTGCGGGTGAAGTCAATGAGGACCCTAGAGGGGGAGTGGAGATGAAAGGGACAAGAGATACAAGGAATGGAGACAAGACAAAGTTCTGATCAAGTCTCGTTTATTCAACAATAGATCGGGTATTTATGGGGAGGAATAAGGAAGTTAGCGAAAATTCCTAGCCCTAAGGCGAAATGCCTGGCTTTCGGGAGATAGGGAAAGAGATAGGGTTTGGGGTAATTGAAACCTAGCCCAAGGTTAGTGCTAATGTGGCTGACTCTTACTACAAGATGGCTATCAAGCACAACAAGTTTCCCACAATTATGCCTCCCATTGTGACAACTGTGTTTTCTATTCCAAAGTAACAGTCATTTTGATTCTTCACTAATACCTGCCTCACATGCTTCAACACCTTCACCAGCTATTTGTTTGCTACTCTCCTGCTTTGCAAAATTGTCCCCCAGAGTAGATGGTACTTTATTCCCAGGAGTTATTTCCAGGGATAACACAGGAGCATTATCTGGGAAGGCAGGAGTGAGAGGGGACCTTCCACAGTCCTGGGGAGACTTTGGGTTCACAGCTACCATTAGCTTAGAGCCTTCGACAGTATTTTGTTCTGTAAGAGGATCACAGGTAAATATGTTTTCCTTTTGGGAACTGTTCCTGAAACCTGGTCCTTGTCCTCCATCTCTGCACAGTTCTCAACCATCCTGACCACTGTGCCCAAGGCACTCGGTGAAGTATGAGGGGCAAAGGACTCGTCTTCTCTATGGATCTTCTCGCCTTTATGTATCTTTTGGATAATTTAGACAACAGCCTTCCCAAAGAAACTACTTTGACATTCAGAGACCTCAACTCATCACCTTGGTTTGGCACACCAGGTCATCAGCACTTTGAAAGTCGGGACTGATCTGCTATTGTAAGCCCGTTTTAGCTGAATTGCTTTGGTCAGGGGTTAAGTTTGTCTTGAATGGTGATGACCACTCTGGTGTTACATCTTCTAAGGCAGTATCGGTTACTTCTACAGGGGATACATTTGCATTTATGAAGCCACAGTACCCGGGGGCCACTGGAGTGATGTCATCGTGGTTAGCACACATTCATCGAGGTGCCAGTTTAAGTCCTAGAGGGGAACCATTTGACTACACACCCGGCAGGCAAGTTTAGCGGGTGGCACATTGTTGGAAAACAAAACAATGGACTTTGATTTTTTTTATTTTTATTTTATTTTTTTAGTTCTACTGCTTGACAAACTTCTATGGGGGTCTTTTCCTTGAGGGCAATTTCACTCTTGGCATCATGAGTATTGGAAAAGCTGGGTGTCTTAGGAAATAAAACAAAGGATATCCCTGAGGAAAGACAGTGATGGTTTGCTTTTACTTCCCTGACTTGATATAAGAAAAAGTGGGCTTCTATTGGACTTCATATTACTCATTTAGTCAATTTCCGCTCCTTGCAAAATAAAGCATGCACAGATTCAAACAGCAGTAAAGTGAGCTCTAAAGCATGCATACCAGCAACATCTCCTGGCAAGAAAAATCCTGCACTTGGGAAAGGAGGCCCAGTCTCCCTGTGCAACGACAGTGTGACCCCAGCCTTAAGTGACAGCCTTAGACTTGGCTCGAATGACTTCCCAGACCTTGCTTTAAGCCCTAGAATTATCAATTTTTAAAAAGGGACAATGTGACTACACCAGATCCTTTTTAAAGACCATTGCATCGGTAACTGTTTCCAGGAG